>JAZDUA010000012.1:7092500-7162500 GCA_038098605.1 Gryllus longicercus | reverse complement strand
AAGGATCTTATTGCATTGCCATGACGTTGAAACCAGGGACATAAATGGAATGAAATTTATGTACTAATTCCTTCATTCCTATATATACTTTAATTCTGAAGCTCCACTTTGCGTTTCAATAGTCGTAATAAATTCTCCCCGCTTTGCGGCTCGTAAATTTCTGTGTAAATTTAGAACCCTGCATCTTATTACGTTTGGTAATTCGAGATATAACATTTCTTATATATATCTGCCTTCTGTATTACGTATATGAAAAACATCCGTCGAAACAAATTAACAAACTCTATCCGGTCATTCCACATTAAAGGCAGAAATTTTTCAAGTCGTTTGCAGAAAAATGTGGTCACAGCGTGCTATTGCTCGTGCTATTAGAGGTGTCGAGGTAAGAGGTAATTCTGCGAAACACTTATCACACTTGGGTAGGTTAAGAATCATCGTAGAGATAAATCCATTATGTATCTATTTACAAGTAACCTGCATTTTAGTATCGCTTTTCTTCATAGCCTCGTCTATTAATATTTTTTATGTGCAGTACTATATTTGAGACCGTCTCTCACAGGGGATTTCATTCAACGAGATAACTTAATGATTCCTAATTTCTCAAATTAAATGTCGATGAATTGCGTTGCTCGTAAATGTGTTTCTAAAAGAATTCACAGTGAAGAAAATTTAGGCAGTTATCTAATAATTATGTCAAAGACGTATGCGTCGAGTCATTTGCCTCCATTATTCCTTAGTGGCTCTGAAATCTGTTTGTCATTCACACATCCAGTGCTTCTTCGTCATTTCAAAGCATCGTGCTATCTTCTTGATGTTTACTGAGAGAGAAACCATTTTTCAGAAGTAGTACTTGTCTGCCTTTCCGATTGAAAGCATCATCTCGCTTTACTGTGCGCGTAATGGGAATTGCGTGTCGTGGCGCGCAAAGCAAAGCCGGGTGATCTAACGCCGGCTCCTTCGGCCCATTTGTCGAGGCGTCCGATAAGGCGCTTCTTTTGGGAGGAGGCGAAAGAGAGCGAGAAAGGAAAAGGGAAGGCGATGATAAGAATGATGGAAAAGCGAGAAGGGATAAAACGCAAGTTCGAAATATGTCGTACGCAGAGGCTGGGTTTTATCTATTTTTGATTAGTGAATTTGAAAAAAAAGGAACAAGAATAAAAAGAAATCTGAAGGCCAAGGAAACCACTTACCTGCCTTAATACGAACTGAACATCATCAAAATGATCCTAGAAGCGGTATGCTGCCATTTTAGATCAAATTATGGCCACCTAGTGATCGAATTTTAATTGAGGAAATAAAGACGGAGAAAGTGAAATAGAAGAAACAAGAAGAAATAGGTATTTTTTCTAAGGACAAGAAACTGTCTCATTATTAGAGCTGTTACTAAGAATATTGTTCAAAATTTGCAAGGAAATAAACAGACTGTAAAGAGGTGTGGAAAGACCTGAAATTATGAAAAAGGAGGGGCTCAATAATAAAAATTATGATGCATTTGAGACGATAAAAAAATAGAGGGGGAAATAATGGAGAAAACAAAATATGAAGCGGATAGAATAGGAGAACGGAGTCGCAGAGAGAAAGTGGAGAGCCGAAAGGAACGAAGGAAGAATGTGGAGCAGAAGGGTACTGAAAGTGGTGGACAGAGACAAGACTATCGAAGAGAAATAATGGTCAGAAGATCAGGAGAGAAAAGATGGTTGGGCGACGAAAATGTTAGAGAAACACAAGTAGACACAAACGAAAATAATTGCAAGTTTAATTTTCAAAACACTAAGTGAAATTTGAGACATGTATGAAAATAAATAAAAGATGAAAGAAGAAAAGAAAAAACAACAACAATCAGTGCCAGAGAGGATTTGACAGTATCCCATATCAGGGTAACTGAAGAAAAAGGTAAGGAGAGTGAGATGGAATCAGCATTGTAAAAGCTTAAAATTTATAGAAAATAATACAAAAAGTTATGAGCTATATTCTTTGAAGAATAAAAATAAATGAAAAGATGAACAAAATACCAGTAAATAAGGGACGCATGACCAAATTAAATAAAATAAATGTATTTTAATTTTCTCAAACATTCCTTAAATCCGTAAATTAATATTGTTTTAAATTTAAAGGTCTTCTTTCTCAAATATCGCAATGCGCGCAACGAATAATTGTATCTCTCGTGTGTCCCATTGCCGTAGAGGGAGAAGAGGAGGCGGGCGATGTTGTTGGTTGCTGGAGCGCGTCGTGTCGGGCAGCAGCAGGGTCACGTAAGCGCCGGCGGCGGGGGTTAGGGCGGCCGGGTGGCTGCCAGGGAGATGGACCGCGCCCTCCGCCCACGCGTTGGCACAGCACTACTCGTCTCCTCCGCAGCTCTGCCCTTCCACGTGCCAGAGAAATCGCTGCCGATTTTTCCTGCCGGCAGCTGCCCCTACTCCTCCACACTCTTCTCTGCTTCCTTTTAAGCTCTGCCCCGCCGCATCGCTTAGCTTTCTGCTCTATACACTCAGCTTATTTGCGCGCCCCCCTCCTCCCGGATCTTTGCACGCCGACTCTTTGCCCACCACGACTTTGTGGCTCACCGCATCTTGTTCCGTCTCTTTGCCGCCCGCCTCTTTGCGCCTTGCCGCTTTGCGCCTTGCCGCTTTGTGCCTTGCCGCTTTGCGCCTTGCCGCTTTGCGCCTTGCCGCTTTGCGCCTTGCCGCTTTGCGCCTTGCCGATTTGCGCCTTACCGCTTTGCGCCTTACCGCTTTGCGCCTTGCCTCTTTTCACCCCGCTTCTTTGCGCCCCGCTTCTTTGCGCCCCGCTTCTTTGCGCCCCGCTTCTTTGCGCCCCGCTTCTTTGCGCCCCGCTTCTTGGCGCCCCGCTTCTTGGCGCCCCGCTTCTTTGCGCCCCGCTTCTTTGCGCCCCGCTTCTTGGCGCCCCGCTTCTTTGCGCCCCGCTTCTTGGCGCCCCGCTTCTTGGCGCCCCGCTTCTTGGCGCCCCGCTTCTTGGCGTCCCGCTTCTTGACGTCCCGCTTCTTGGCGCCCCGCTTCTTGGCACCTCGCTTCTTTGCGCCCCGCTTCTTGGCGCCCCTCCGTTTCTTGCTTTTCCGCATCCTGCCATTTCACGCCTCCTTAAAACAAACCACTTACGTACTCCACATTTAATTGTGGTCTTTTGGTATTTCAGAGAGATGTATCGGTTAATAATGTTCTGTTGTCGGTCAATTGTATTATTATCGCAACAAGAGAAACGTATTTCAATTGTAAGTTTATATTTTTACTTTTGGGTTGTTGTTATTGGTGTTGTCGTTCAATGTTCTTTTACGGTGAGAGTTTTCTCTCCGAACCTTTCGAAACTGGTTATGAGACAATGTAATGAGGCACATGGGTCTCGTTGAAGAGGGAAATCACAAAAAAGCAGACATAAAATTATCTTAGCCCGTCTAATTTACAGTAATGAGAATCTACTTTGTCCAGTAAACACCGGTTGCCTTAAAGATGTTTAATGGAACGCTGTAAAGTCATAGCTTAGTGCTTTAGTGGTGGAATCAAACATTTAAATGTGCAGATGCAAGGACGTAATATATTTGGGATTGTCGAGCCAAAAAAAGATGTGCGTCTATACACTACAATGAAAACTGCTAGTCGCTGTTGATGACGATTGTGATTTTTTTTAGTTTATTTTCTTCCCGTTCGACTTTTGTCTTTCGGTGGTTTTGATGGGTGCAATGTTACATACAATGACTTAACTTGGCCATCCTCAAGCAAATGCGGGTCTCGGAATAACCATTCACGATTTTTTTATATTTCATATTTGGATATCTTCACAAAGAGAAGTTCGCATTTGCGGTTTAGAGGGGAAGGGAGAGTGCTTGTGGGAAAAGCGGGCAAATAATTTTATGAATTAGGGTGGGCGAAAGAGATCTTTGGGGAATCTGGATCTAATGCGTGATGGATAATGTGCGTTTTGGCAGAGGTTAAATATTGGAGTGTTGGGGCATGCTGGGAGGACAGAATAATATTTTTCAGAGGTTTGTGAGCTGAATTGTGAGAGGAGAGGTATTTGAGGCTCTCGGTGGATTTGTGAATTTGAAATGAACCAGGGGGTTTTCAAGGTTTGTCTTAGATATTTATTTTGGATTGTCTGTAAAACGGATAGATTGGTCGGTGCTATATTGCGCCATACTGGACATGCGTATGTCATTGTGGGTTTTATCATTTTATATTTAAGTAGCCCATTTTCTACACTGAGGATGGAATTTCTGTTGATAAATGGGTGTAGCTTTAGAACTTTGACACGTGTCTTATGGGCTGTTGATTGAGTGTGCGGTTTCCACGTTAGCCGTTTGTCCTGTAAGACACCTAGGTATTTGGCTGGCGAAGAAGGAGAAAAGCCTGGGGACATCTGTATTATTTATTCGCAGGGGTGTAGGGAAGGGAGGACGTCTGAGAATGAATATTTTGGGTTGTGATTTTAGGGGGTTAATTTTAATTTTCCACTTTTTGGTTCTCTTCGTATAACTGTAAATGTAGGATTGTATGTAATCGTAGGCTAATCTTATATCTGTATGTGAAGTGAAAATAGCGGTGTCGTCAGCATAAAGAGCTATACTTGCTACGTGTGCAGTTGGATATTCTTCTGTAAATATTGAGAAGTGTTGGTGAAAGAACGATTGTGATCAAACAAATCGATCATAGTTGACGATTGTGATCCACACATTCACAATGACTCTCGTAGGATTTACGCGAGAATTTGGTGTTCTAGTATCACACTTAACATGCGTTCCTGTGTTAGGAAACTTCTTTAAAATGTTTCAACACAGTTATGAATAATGCATTTTCTTCTTCTTTGAAAAGAAACATTTAAATTAATCTAATTAGAAAATAAACATTTCGTATGATGAGCTATCTCTAAACGCTTTTTGACGTTTTTATTACGTACATATTAACTCTAAAAGAAACTAAGTATCTATAATTTGTAATTAATCTTTCTCCCTCGTTAACTTTAAAAAACGCTTTTTAACAGCCCCGATCATATTGCAACGCACTCGAGTTAAAGGTTTCAAAAGTTGTTTTTTTCTCTGACAGAATTCATCTTGTTAAATTAATTGCTATCTCGCTTTGTTATTTTTGTTCGTTGTTTTTGCAAGCGTTATTTCTCTTTCTCTGTTTCCTTCTGTGAATTACTGCTTCGTAGATATTGTTGAAAATGCTTCTGCGAAGTCTTAAGTATGACCATTGTTACTAGTGTGTCATTCCTCTATTTTAGTGTATTATTATTATTATTATTATTATTACAGATGCTGGTGAGAGGTGAAAGGAGTAGGAGCCTGATATGACCTGTTAGGTGGGGTAGTGGGAGGTGTTCGTGGGCTTTTGAAACCATCCCAGCATACTTTGACCGAGGAAAATCACGAAAACCCCAGTCAGGAGGCCGACACGGGGATTGAACTCGGACCTCCCGATTGGGAATCCAGTACGCTACGCACCGAGCCACTAATGTTAGTAGGAAGTAGCCGCGGAGTCCACTGAGCAGATCTCAATTCGGACTCATAGTGGCTTCGCATAGGGGAAGTAAAGTACGGGCTTATCCTGATCCCAGAGTGAATATGTTAATATATAGTTTAGTACAGAGAGTTGCTTTTTAGTGAGGAAATGCCTGTACGCAAGGTTCCCCGGCCAGAAGGGGCAGGGGTGGGGAGATGTATTGGAGGTCGCGTTCACGTATTAATTCAGATGCCAGTCATTAATTCTGGAGGCATCCGGAGGGATCGAACACTCTCAAGGGGGGATGAGAATGTGACATATTAGCTGCATCAATCTACCTCGGAACCACCACATCCGCTAGGATTATGGTCTATGCTTGATAGCACACAATTATCAACGAAAAACCTAACTTTAAATTATTTCGTATATTTCTCGTAGTGCGTATTGAGGTTATAAATTTAATTTGGCAATTCCCAACTCAAAGGCAAAAGATTTAACTACCAGTATGGAATAAAAGCAATGCATGATGAAAATACCAGCTGAAATGGCTCAGTGGTGCTATCGCTCCTACTGCAGCGTTCCTGACCGGGAGGTCCTTGGGTTTGACTTCCGACTGTGGCGTGTTGGACTCAAATTCATTACTCCAGCTAGACAGTTACATCGACTTAGCTGCTGTCTGGGAGATATTTCGAGAAGCCAAATGCTCTGCTCCAGTCGTTTTTCGTGGTTTCTTCGATAAATTTCAGGCGCATGCCCGAGCAGTGCCGTAATAAACACACAGGCGAGATGTTCCATTTCTTGTCCTCGACCCTACTTACGTTACACATTTACACCCTCATTATATGTTATCCATTTTGGGATACCAGTCAGGGGCTTAAAGCTTTTCTCAGTATCAGTCTCAGACTCTCTCTCTCTCTCTCTCTCTCTCTCTCTCTCTCTCTCTCTCTCTCACACACACACACACACACACACACACAGAGTTGTAAATACTAAAGAGATTAGTGAAACAAATAATGGTATTTATATGACTAGTATCACTTGGTACTTTCTGGGCTATGCGTGCTGTACAATACAACATTAAGACAACAAAGCTGGAACACCCCGTCAGTAAGTCAGTGGATGAAATAACAAAGAGAAAAAGGAAAATATCCTTCATCGAGAGCGGCTCTTAATAGAATTGTCAGACTATGACAATATGGCGATGTCTCTGAAGAGATGTATCCCCCTGCCGTACAAGCAAGAGATTGCAGATGAACTCCGCAGGTCAGAACTTGCTACAAATATAGAAAAAAGAGCACGTTTGTGAAAATAAAATTACTGCGTTCGATTCTCTATTGGGCGGCTTTTAGCTCTAAGATTTTCTCAAATGAATCTAAAACTTTTGCCGCATTGCCGTAGCATAACAAAGCTTGGGATAGCGTTTTCTCTAATGAGTAGCGTGGTATGTAAAAGATCGGTCTGGCATGGTGTGTCGGTACAGTATGTGTTTACAAGCGCAGAAACACACAGACCTGAATATGTTCAAGTGACCAGTGAACACTAACTCATTTTTGGGTGAAAAAGGACTAAATAAAACAAAAATGAGTCGTCGTAGGAATGGTCATTTTCTCTGTCACCTCAAGCGGAACCGGCAACGCAATCGCCATCTACACTTCCTTAACAAATTTACTATGAACAGTAAGTGAGCTAGTATGTTGCCAGATGAGACAAGTCCTTTTGTGAGACAGGCATGCCGTGATCTTTTGTATCACTTCAGCAATGAAAGTCCACAAGCAGGAGAATCCACTAACATTACAACACCCTGGTATAGTAGTGTAGGCATATAAAATAGCAAAGGTGACTGTATTGTGATTATTTCATCCATACGCGTCCGGAAAGTAATTTCCTGTAGATAGTAAACAAAAGGAAACGGTTTCACGGGAAAACTTTATTGTAGGAGACACAGATTGTGTCACACTATTTTTCCCACTAACGCCTCGCCAGAATTGCGACATTTGTCATACCCTGTGATAGACATACAAGTACGGTCGGCCATACACTGCTCTGGTCCCAAAAGATATTTTGCCACAGTTCCGCTAGGAAATAAGTATCAAGCCCCCTGAGGATCCAAACCTCGCCCCCAGCCATTTGTAAGTTTTCTTACACCTCAAGAACTTTCTGTCCGGTTGCGTTTCGCTTATCACAGTAATGCAGATTTGAAGATTCAAGCACTTGAACCTAACTCAGACTGCTGACTTCTACGACTCAGGGATACAAGTGTTGATTCCACGGTACGACACGGTCACAATTCTGATGGTAACTATGTAGAAAAAAATTATTTTTTCACTAAATTGTATTTTATTTGGGTTCACTATCAAACGTAATTTACTTTCTAAATGCTCCTCATTTTACTTCATTTTTTGTTAATATAACTGAGGTACGTAATGCTTAAAACCTATGATTACAAAAAAAGATGGTTCACAATTGTTTTCGGGCTAAACAAATAAATAACTAAGCTCTAATCGAATACTACCAGGATGTGAATTCTACAGGACCGCTTCTCTGATACGTCAATTCAATAGTTTACTTGCAAAAGTTTCGAGAGATTGCCGGATAAGTTCAGTATTGTCAAGGTCTCCGCGCAATCATTTCTTGCTCAATTTCGTATAGAAAACTACATTAAAAACTTAATTTGAATTTCTGTAGGAGGCACAAGATGCAAAAATTAAAACTTCATGAAATTAGTCCCTACTATTTTGTGTAATACTAGTATAAGACTACACTTCTATATATTTTTATAAGTCAAGAAATCATAATATGTTACTCTTAGCAGGCTTGACTTAAGAATTATAATGAGCAAATATTTAAGTAGTAAATGTGATTCTTATAATAAATATATTTGAAAGGAAATGAGAAGTAGAAAGAAAAAATGCAATTTCTAACATTAACAGAACTTTGGATCATAAAATCAAGTGTCCGGTTTTTTGAAAATTATCTAGGTTTGGCGATCTTGTACAAAATAATAATAATAATAATAATAATAATAATAACAATATAAAAAATAGTACGAAATATGAAGCTGTGGGCATTGTTCTTTCATATGTGCTTGATTCGTATGTATTGAAGAGTTTGGGGGAAACTTAGCTTGCCAGTTGCGCCATTGAAACCACCGTGGCGCCGCTTGACGTGAGCGATTCTCAGTTTCACATTTCGCGATGAAATTGCGTACTATCTTTCGGAGGTAAACGCATCAGAGAACGTCCCAGATTAGGAAGGCGTTAAAATTTTTAATTGAAACGAATAAATGGCTCCACGCCGACCGTCTTGTTACGATGCAGACTTTTCCGCGACGTCGTTTTCGTTTAAGTTGAAAAAAAAATGAGAATAACTACTTTCGTAAGTCTGCATTTCCCGTCTTGGAGTTACTAAATCGTGATAATGATCCAACTCAATTTACTGGATTGTTGCAAATTTCTCGTGAAAGTTTCCAAGTAACGAAGTTCTAAACTCTAATTGTTAGGAATACCGTTTAGTTGTTTTGTTTGAATTTCCGTTTGGGGAAGAAAATTTAATAAAGATAAAGAACTTCTGGGTCTTAGTGAAGGTGCAGTTCACATTGCGTTTCTCTCTTAGTTTCCTCTCTCTAAAAATGTTTTGAAAATGGCGTCTTCAATTTTACAGGAGTTGTACTTCTTCGGTCTTGATTAAACGTGCAAGGGAACCTTATGAAGTGTACAATCACTTGATAGCTTGTCTCTGAAAGCCATTTGAAATTTTTCTAGTGATCTACTTTACAATGCATTTACTTTTTGTTCGACTTCTACTACTCGTTATTTAATTCCTGCAGGCTGATACAGGCAAAGCATGATTTCATATTCAGACCTTCCGTGCTCTTAATTTGATCCAAGTACGTGACGTTAAACTGCTCAATACTTCTAAACATGCTCAATACTTCTAAATCCACGAGTCACGAGTCATTTTAAATTAAATATGTATTTTTGAAAGATATGATACAAGGGGTCCGATGTGATTTAAAATGACGATTTTTAGTCAATCCGTTCCCGTATGAATCAGAAGAACTCAGTTCAAATAAGATATATTCTAGTAGAGTGCTGCTCTTTCCAGCAGTGCGTTCTAGTTGAATGCGCTGGAGCTCAGGGTGCGATTTCTTGCTTTCTCTATATTTTCTATAATTTGCTTTGCTTATAGTTGATATGATACTGCAGCGTATGGTGCATTGTCATCCAACGAAATGCTTGGATACATGTGAATAGGATACGACACGAACTAATTTGATTCAATCCAAATGGATAAAACACTAATCGATTCGTAGCAATTTATAAGAGTACATTACAAAACGTTGTAATGTATAAAGGGATTAACAGGTTGATGTGACACATATGACTTTTGCATACTATTCTTCTTCTTCTTCTTCTTCTTCTTCTTCTTCTTCTTCTTCTTATTATTATTATTATTATTATTATTATTATTATTATTTATTATACATTATTCGCAGTATCTGCTGGTCGGTATGTCAACCACACACAGGAATGATGACGAGGTGTGTGGTTGCTTTACTGAAGGTTCAGATGGCTTCTGACAATACGGCATGTATTCAAAATTACACACTTTTGCATATTATATTGTAACACTACCGGTTACCTGGGGAACCGGATAGCGGCCCTGGCGCTAGCTCAAGTCGGTGATGGAAGGAATTGTTACACAGTACGGTGGAAACACAAAATAAACACTTGTTCACTGGTAAAAATTCACATTTATTCCTGGGCAATATGATTAAAATGCCCCAGAGAAGTTACACTCGTAAATTGAATAAAAAGAATAGTGGGAAAATTAGATGAAGAGAGAAGAAAAAAAAATGAAAAGTTAGTTTTAGGAGTTAAGCTTAAAAAACTAAGAAGAATTATAACTAACAATTACAATGGGTGAAATTATTACTGGTCAATGTGTCAGAGCGTGACACCGCATTACGAAAAATTTACACAATAGAGCGGTAGCCCTGAACGATACTGCCGGGAAAAGGGTCTTTGTGCAGCCGGGGACGGCCGCGGCGCGGTCGAGAGGGTCGTCTGGCGGCCTCCAAAAAAAATGCCTTCGGGAAAAGGCAATGGCCTCTCTCGTCGCCAGCTGGGCAGCCGCCTCGTAACGTCACGAAAAGGCTGCGACGCGTGGCTGCGTAGGCGGTGTCTAGAAGTCTAGTTGAGCTGGCGGATCTGGAAGTTCTGGTTGAAACTGGTAGTACTAGCTGAACTGGCCGGACGATCTCAGGAACGGAGTGACCAACTATGCGTCTCTCTCTGACTTTTCTGATAATTATCGAACACAACTTCGGACAGTTTAGAACTTGATCGGAGAAACATTCGCCTCTCTTTACGACGAAAACCCACCCCAGAGAAATTTCTCTCTCCACTGCAGTCGGCTCACAGCTCAAAACTCGCAGTAAAATAACATAAGTCCCCACATAGGCATATTCGCCCGAATAATTCCCACCCCCATATAAGTTCCTCTCTCAACTGCCCTCAGTCTAATATTCAAGCTCAAAAAATAATAAGTTTTCCAGAGACACACTGGTCCTTCCCCGACGCCTAATACTCTGGCCCCGTCTGATTAATGAAAAATTTATAAGTCCGGCGGAGGCGAGCTTGCCTCTGACCGACGACTAGCTCCCCGAAAGAAGCTTCTGCCCCGACTGCTCTGCCTAGAATTCAAATCCCTTCTGAAGTTCTATCAGTCGAAATTGTATAAGGTTAACTTTTCCCCCCACCCAATTTCTCTTATGTGCCCTAGCTCCTTATAAAAGTCAAGTCACTATTGGCCAAAGGTTGTTGCGCATCACGCTATTTCGACCAATCGTGATGGGAGTAGTGAAAGAAACTTCCACTCTTTGTGCCAGCTGCGAGCATGCAGTGTTGTTCTAATTCTTTCTAGAATGTCGGCCGATGCTTGCATAAGGGGGCGCGTTCGCGTGAAAGAAATTTATGAATTTGGGTTTCCCCGAAACGAGCGGGCGATCTCGAAACTTCGCACCCGGCACAGTGAACACGTGTGTCCAGTGAATCTTTCTACGCCGACCCTCTTAACGACTATTTTAATGTGCCGTAGGCGGTAATGGGTGTCGCGATAAGCGAGGTTGCACGTGCAACGCTTGCGTAATCTCTCGGCAGAAACCTGGGTGGCCGAGTCTGTTTGTTTAAATTTTGGTCCGGTGAATTTTGTTTATAAAATTATGATGAAATCGGTATCGCTACAATATACATTCCTGGCATCCAAGTGAAGACACTCCAGTGCCCGAAGTGTCATTTTTGGGATCACTCCTGTAGCTGATATTATTACAGGCACAGTTGTCACTTTACTGAAGTTCCACTGAGATGCGACTTCATGGGCGAGATCGGTATACTTCTGGATCTTCTCTTGATATTTTCCCGATGTGTTGGGGGTATAGGGTATTGATATATCGATAAGGAAAACCTGCTGATGGTTTCTATCAATGTACGTTATATCGGGTCTATTGCCACCGACATGTCTGTCAGTGATAATGGAGCGATCCCAGTAGAGTGTGTGCTCACTACTTTCAAGCACATTCTGAGGCACATATTTATAATACGGCACGGAAGTGGCGAGTAAGCCCGTTCTCAATGCCAATAATTGGTGGACCTGCTTCGCCACTTCATCATGCCTCTTTTTGTATTCCAACTGTGCGTGGCTGCTACATCCACTTGTCACGTGTTGGATAGTTTCACTTGCAGCCTCACATCTTCTACACGAGTCGGAATGAATGGTAGAATCTCTCAGAATGTGTTTTCTGTAGTTCAATGTTGGTACCACTTCGTACTGGATAGCTATCATGAAGGCTTCTGTCTCCGGAAAGAGATTCCCGTGCTGGAGCCATGCGTGCGACGCAGAGATGTCGACTTCTGGTTTACTCAGCTCGTGAGGGTACCTTCCATGCAGTGCCTTCGCTTTCCATAAGGATATCATCTCTTCCGTTTCAGTGATTGGTTGAACAGGCGGATCAAGCTTTTTCAAGTTCAGAGGACTATAGTTATTATCAACTGCGCTCACTGCTTGCTGAACTCTCCCACAATGTTCCAAGAAGTATCTTCTGAGTGAAGCAATTTGAGAGCTGTGTAGATTTATGAGATCTACAATACCTCGCCCTCCTTGCGACCTTGGAAGGGTAAAACGCTCAGTACTTGAATGGGAATGATGTTTTCGGTGTTGAGTCATAGCGGTTCGAATTGTCCTCTGGAGGTTGTCGAGGTCGGTATTGCTCCATTTAATAACGCCAAAGGAGTATGTCAGCATTGGAATAACAAATGAATTGATGGCCTGCGCAAGGTTTCTAGCAGAGAGTTGAGTTTTTAAGAGTCCATGCAATCGTTTACACACTTCAGTTGTTAGTATATTCTTAGTAACAGTGTGTTTAATTCGGAGTGACTGTTGGAAACCCAAGTATTTGTAAGTTTCATGGGGTTCCATGAAGGTAATCTTTGGTTCATTATCAGTTTCCAAATTTATAACTTGCATATGACCCCGAATGATATTCACTCTCCTGCACTTATCAAGACTTCACTCTCACTTATAAAGATGATGTGAGACCCGGAGAAGAGTTGAGTTCCCCTTTTTAAGAGCGATTCCATAATTAGATGAATTAAGTAGAGTAGACAGGGGATTCAAGGCTAAGCAGAACAATAAAGGGCTTAAAGAGTCACCCTGGAAAATCCCTCGGCGGATGTGTATAGTATCTGTGTGGACGGATTGTTTTCCATTAGAGAGATAGTTTTGTATTCCATCGACTCATCGCGGTTTTCAGGAAGTTTTGGATAAACGGGTGGACCTTGTATATATCCAAACATTGAAGGAGCCAAGAATGAGGCACGGTGTCGAATGTTTTTGCGTAATCTATGTAGCATGCGTACAAGTTTCTTTGTTTTGCAAGCACTTGCCCCATAATTACAGAGTCTATAATGAGTTGCTCCTTGCATCCCTGAGATCCAGGTCTACATCCTTTCTGTTCATTTGCTAAGATGTTCTGTTCCTCAATGTGTGTCATTATCATTTGTGAAACACAAGATGTTATGAGTTTGTAGAAAGTTTGAAGGCAGGTTATAGGCCTGTACATCGAGGGGTCTTTAGTGTCACCCTCCTTTGGTAACATGAATGTTCTACCTTCAGTGAGGAAGTAAGATAGATTTTCTGGATTGTGAAGAAAATATTGAATTATATCAGCTATATGATGGTGAGTGCTGGTAAATTTTTTCAACCAATAATTGTGCAGGCCATCGCTGCCTGGTGCCTTCCAGTTATGTGCTTTGTTCAAAGCTGCTTGGACAATTTCCACGGTGATGATTGGTTCACCCATTAGAGGAATATCTCGGTGTCTGTCATATTCCATTTCAATCCACGTCATATCTGGGTTGTGGGACACAGCAGATGACCAGATAGGCTTCCAAAAGTCCTCTATTTGTGCCTTTGAGGGAAGCTTTGACTCTTTCATATCATTTACAAGCCCTTTACCCTTTGACATATTCCTGTAGAATGCTTTCTGGTTTCTGTTAAAAAGAGAATTCTGTTGCTTCCTCGTAGTGCAATTCCTGTAGCGTCGAAGGCGTTTTGTTAACGCCAAAAGCTTTTGTCGTAGGGTGTCAAGATGTTCTGTTATTGTTGAATTCAAGGGCTCGTGCTTCGTATGTATTTTTGTATTGATAAGGATGTTATTCACCTTTTTTCTCAGTTTTTCTGAGGTATTTCCTTTTTTAAATTGCGTGAGTCTCCCAATATCTCTTCTAGTCCTTTCTATACGATTCACCAGCCGTGTTTCCCAAGGTGGCAATCTTTTTTCACTCGATCATTGTGGGCAGTTGCTACGCGGCTGAAAAGCTTGGAACCGTTACATCTTGAAGCCACAACCGCAGCACAATAAATTGCTGTGTGTACGTCTTCGAAAGATGGGCTTTGTTGTAGATGTTGTGGCAGTACTTTCTCATTCAAGACGCTGATTGCTCTTGCTAATTTCTTCGAGCAATTTTGTCTGGGAATGAGATAGCGGTTCAGTGGGTCAGTTTCCTCAAATTCTGCAAATTCATTGCGAATTTGCACCTTTTTACTACTCTTATCATCCATACTTTCTGACATGCTTGTCCCATTGTCATCCTGAGTTTGCACAGCTGATATCTCCATTGCCCTCAGAAGACTAGGTTCTGAGGAGTTAAGCATTTTTCTCACTTCTTCCTTGATTGCTTCCAAAACTGGTGCAGAGAGGAGATTTTTCTGAACAATTGCTCGACGCTGGTCCGCTATTCTTTGCTCACTAACTTCAGAATCAGGGAAACGGTGAAGAAATCTTCGATGTAACTTTTGTCGGTAGGCCGTAGTGTCAGTCTCCATTTTGGTAATGGTGTAGTATTCACGCATGATGAAGGTATTTATTTCTGTAGTCCACTTCATCCTTCTGCGTTGCCTGCCTGCGGTAGTGGTCTCTGGAAGCAATAGATTGCTTCTCTGGGAAGCACTTGCGGCAGGTGCAGCTGTAAGTGGAGATGGATGGGTGCTGCTATGTTATTATTATTATTATTATTATTATTATTATTATAATATTAAAGTCATTATATCCTACTTGTACTGTCAAGAATGATTTGCGTTTGCCCTTCAGGATGTATGTGACGTTTGCGAAACTGGCAAAAATATTTATCGGGGAGGGGAGGATGAGAGTTTCGTGTTTCGCGTTCTGACGCGATAGTGCTTTCAATTGGATTTTCCGCAGAAATACACTTCAGATCTGACCTTTCACATGACCTGTTCCAATCAGATACAATGCGACTTAAAATGAGAATTTTTAAAGCATAAGGGAGATTCTCAGTTTGGTAACGTGATGATAATTTCAGAAAATGAAGAATTCGGGAAACGCACGTTCCTGAGTCCTGTTTCATTCCTGTCCTGATTCCAATTCACTGATGCAGGGTTCCAGAATAATCGATATTGTTAGTAGAAGAACATCAACAGAATACATTAAAAATGGTACAAAGAAAATACTTGATTTATCGTACATTTCAAGGACACGGCCATTAGCCGTAGTTCCGCCCGGCCGTATATTTGACCCAGGTTCTCTTTTACTCTCACACCTGGTCTGGGGGACGCAGGTCTGGGATTGAAAATGAATTGGCGCGCCCCGTGGGCATCCCCTTAAATGCCTTGGTGTGTTTTAATTTCTCCATCAGATGACAGTCTCAATTAACTATAACTGAACTCGCACTGGGGAGAGAAAGTGAGAACGTGATATCTCGTTCGGGTGGGAAACTGCGTGAAGGAGCCAATTTTTTTATATTCCACAAACAATTCATGACCTATGTGGGATTTTCTACCATTCTAAAATCCATGTCCCTCGGCCAGGATCGAAACCGAGTAATAGAGGTACAGAGGCCAGTAATCTAATCACTCACTCACGCGCGGAAGAGAAGTAAATAAAATAGCTTCTGCAGTAGTTAGTGAGGCGACAAGTGGTCTTGGAGATGCTGTCACCAATTTTTGAACGATTGGGGGAACGAAGAATTTGATGAGAATCGTTCTAGATGCATCTTTATGACTTCGGCAAACGTGTTTCTATATTTTTATCACGTTTTGTAATCTGTATTTTTGTGTCCGGATTATCCGTGTGTTTTTCGTTTTCCAGAATGTCTGCATTCCAATTATCTTGGATAATCGCGATTCTACATTTGTCCAATATCTCTGATATTTAATAATGTGCTACTCATATAGTGAAGCGAATGCCAGATAGTTTGCTCTTCGTAATTCAAGTGACGTTTGGAGCGTGCTTATCCATCTGTAAAGCGGGTGAAGTTATCACACAGGGGCGATAGTGCCGCGGCTGTCCGATGGCTCCGTTGTGACACCGACGTGCGCGCCGGCGATTTTCACCGCTTAACCGCACGTGCAGGTCTGCCCTTCTGCGTGGACATCGAGATACGCGGTGACAAATCGTCGTAAATATCGCGGGAAAATCGTGTGTATGTGGAAGAGATTCATTATATTATAGCTCACGCCGGGGCGTGACATCATGATCGGATGAAACTGTGCATGTAGGGGTGGCTGGAAATTTAAAAACTTCCACGAATAGATGTGCGAGGAAAATTAGTTAAATATATGTTGGGTGAATTTTAAGAATGCCTACATTGGATACAACCTCTGATCTTCATAGAGTATTTTATTGACATTTGCACATGCCTTAAACACGGTGTGTTTATTTAAATTTTTTTAAGAAGGAAAGGAGAAGATTTGACATGATTTAAGGCCTTTCGTAAACCACGAAATAATACGTCGAAAGCTAGAATTTAGCAACTTACCCAGATTTGTGTGCCAAAATGTAAACGCTTTCAAGTCAATTGGCGTGGGGTACAGTAATTGTAATTACAATTATTGTAATGTTAATGTAATTAAATTATATAATGATGCTTATTATATGATCTCATTGTGATGTGACATCGTAAATTTACTAATGTACTGGATTGTTAAATCCGGTTGAATGAATCATATTGAATATGCTTAAAAATTTTATTACACTTGTGATTTAGAATTACTATTTTCCATATCATACAGTTTTAGATAGGCTTGCTAATTTATTTTATTGTTTCTTGTACCAGCTCTTTTCTCGCAGAAATGTGCTCGGTTTTTGCCAGATCACTGTTCATTGAATTTTAATAATGCATACGCCACTATTTTATGCATCAGTGAGAGTATAATGTTGAAAATTGTATAGGCGAATTATACATTTTAAAAAGTTAAGACTACGGGCAAATCAAAAATACAAAAAAAAAAAATTGGCCAAGTTTAAAAATAATAAACGTATTGAAAATGAAAGAATGAAGATTATCATTTAGCCACAAATTGAATGTTTTATTCTGTTACAAACCACTATTTAATTAATCGTCGAAGTTTCGTGTGATGTTTTTCGTCTTAAGTGACAAAAGCAAAATGTGTAAAGTAAAATTATAAGAATATCTAATAGTTATATTTATTAATACGTTAATAATTCATTAACATTAATGCACAATTCGTCCATTACTGCTTGTCTCAACAAACCAATACAGTATGTGCATGCTGTTTCTAGAAGTTCTACCCGTTGGTCTGAGCAACGCCTGCTACAAATATCGTCGGGTTTGCAATCTAGCATCAGCGAACAGTTGCGAACTCAGCAACAGCCCGTTTACACAGCGTCCGTACCACAACACGCGCAAGGGTACGGAAGCACTGAAGACTGTTGGCGAACGGAACGTCAGGGATCAATATCAGTGCTTCTGTTACGGCGTGGCATAGCATTTGCTCGAAAGTAGATGTACGATGGAACCAAGACAATGTTACATTGGCTCGTGACTTTATACTTAAAGTAGGCCAGCAAAAAATGTTCCCCACAACATTACTCCACTATTATTGAGTCATTAATATTTAGTGACGTCCCTAGAAGAATTTGCATGGCTAATTCCTAACTTGAAGTGGAGATATATGGAAATAATATACGGAATTCCAGAATGGGGAACCTGAGGTTAGTACAAAGAAAATATGGTCAGATCTATGCAGATATAGATGAATCACTAAAGAGAAACTCTATCTATACAGATAGAAAAACCTATGGGTTTCGCAGGGGAAAATGCGATATAAAATATTCTGTGAATTCTAGACAGGTCTATCCAGATCCAAAAATGGATTTAGTGACGAAGACTACTGAAGAAGTAAATTAGAAATTAAAACACACAGGTGAAAAATTGCAATAGTTTTCATTTTTTATTTAAAATTTATCAAAAAGTATGCAATTTCACTTTATTTGGGGAGCTATGTAATGGTATGAAATCTGCTGGGACCAGTCCAAAGAAGGCTATCAAAGGTATTAACTCAGGTCCGCCACGCCAATAGCCATAATTTTCAAACACCAAAACTGTACATAACCTAACCTTTGTGAGAATCGTAAACATCCAGAAATAAATTTAATAATTTGTCAATGTTTTTCAAGTATTTTGGGATTATTTTTCAGGAAAATTCTTTCTAACTTGGTATGGTGTTCAGGTTGGGCAAGAAAAGATCTGCTGAATCAGATTACGAATAACATTATTTATTCCATTCCTTGTAAGGATTTCGTATCTACACACATAGTTCGAAGTGGAAGATACAGATGAAGATCAGATATCATAGATCGTAAAACAACATAAAAAGACCAGTTCTTGATCACAGTGCTCTTATCAAACTCATGTTTGAAAAAGCAGTCTTTAAATTTTGATAACATCAAACTTACGAGAATATAGAAACTAACGAGAATTGTTGAGAATAAATGCGCCGTAATTTAAAGAAAGGGTGTTGAATTGTTACATTCATTGTACAAACATGTGTACGTAATTCTGTTCAAACTCATGTGTGATTTCAGTCATAATATATCTTTTTTCTGTTCATACCGATTACACTCCCTTTTCACAATGTTGTGAACCATATTCGTATATGGCCTGTTCGGAACCATATTCTCTGACTGATTATGCATTTTAAACTCCTTGCCCGATTCCGTTACTTCGCAACCTTATTCCACTCTTTCAAGTTTAATCAGTTTGATGTTTTCATTAACATCGGCACTATCTCCTCTAACGGCATCTTGTTTTTATGTTTATTTCATTTTTTCGTGTTTCAATTTAGTATGTTTGGTGCTTTATGTCATTGGATCGGATTAGGATCGATGACAGCACCCCTGTGCTGTATATAGTGTAATTGCAATGTAACATAATAATTAGCAAAATTCATCAACTATGTGAGAAACCCTTTATAAACTGAATATTTAAGAATATTTCTTTATGAAAACTATATTTGAGCATGATAGGCGCCAATTTTATTTAAAACCTTATATTGCTTTTAGAAAAGAATATATGGTATGATTACTTTGTTTCTTTGTTTTTATGTATCAACTAATGAAACTGTTTTTATGTATCAACTACTAAGAATGATTGATTACGCTCTCCCCGTATTAAAACAACTGAGTGAATAACGATCGAGGTTGTATCAATATGACACACCAGCCTTGTTTTCCTAATGCTAGAAGTAAATAATCCCTTTGCCGTTTTGGCCATCAAAACACTGATTTCCGTAACTTTATGCGCGTTTCTTGGTCTCGAAACGTTGTTTTAGACTCGACGGGTCATTAGCGTCATTTGTGATCAGTGAATACGCTGCAGTTCTGACGGGAGTTTAAGGTTTTGACGGCTGTGACGTCATAGCATTTGGCTCATCCGTTTGCGCTCGGAAGCGCGCGGTCAGCGGAGAGACAGGGCCAATCGCGTTGGCGCCAGGGTTGCGGTGACCACGGGAAGGTCCGTATTTCAAAGCACTTGAACAAAAGTGTGCAAAGAGCGTAGGTAGTGCAGGTGCGCATGAGCAGATGCGAGACTGGATGTGACGCGCCCCTCTTCCGGGAGGAATGCTGCTAGCCGGCGGGCCCTTCGTTGCACGTGGCTCAGAAACGGGAACGAGTCTATGTGCTGTCCGGCGAGCTTAATGGCGGGGGAGGCACACTGTCTCGTGATGCCCCGGCGTAGAAGCCAGTGGCGCAAAACGCCTGGCGAGATTTGCTTACCAGTGGAATATTCCTGCTCGTGCACATATTCTCCAGCAATGATCGCAAGCTTGGGCTCTGCGAGGTGGGGACTAAGCGGCGTGGGACGAAGTGAGCATTTGCCTTCTGGGCTGCTCGGTACTGGGGCGGCATGTTTCACTGGTTGGAGGCTGCGATGTGCAGTGGAAAGGTTCGTTAGAAAATATTCATCTAGTATTGAAGAATTATCGTTAAGAAATACGTAAATATCAACTCCATGTCTGGGAACTTCAACCATCCCGTCGCCGTCAAACGGCCTGAAATTGGGCGCCGGAACTGGGCTGAGCGAGATACAAAGTTGTAGTAATTTGCACCTCAATTCCTTCAAATCACAGATGTTTGTTCTTGTTGTTCGTACCCGAGAAAAGTAGATTTTTCGTCAGTAATGCTTAGAATTATCCTCCGAGCTTTAACTCATTGTAATCACGACCATCTGTGTAATACATTATTTCACGTTTACCGATTATTTCTTAATGTTTGCATCACGAAATGCAACGATATCCACGTCCTTCTCAACACTTACTATTGTTATCCTACTCTAATCTAAATTGTAACAAATATCCAAGATATGACAATAATTGCGAAATAATATAATTATCAAAATAGTAATAACTGCGTAATTTTTATCTCCGGCAATATGTCATCACTTTACTTTTCGAACCATTTATATCCGCTCTATTTAATTAAATCCAATGGCGCGGCTTTCCTTAGTTCTGTTGCAAAATATTTTCATCTTCTTTTGATTTAATTACTCTGTACAACACAAAATCTACTCCGCGACTTACTTTCAAAAGTGTGATTTCCAAGACATAAGCTATTAAAAATATGAATTGGGAGATAAGCTATAAAGCTATGAATTTGAAGATGGAATTATAAACAAATACATTATTCACGTCGGTTTAGGTGGCTCAGGGCGTCAGTTGATAACACTGCACTTCCTCTGAGCGAGAGATCCTAGTGTCGACGGTGGCAGGATTCTCAACATTAGCTGGAGAGCGAGGTCGAGTTCAGTTGTTATATGGAGAAGAATTCTTGAGGCCGTCTGCTCTGATCGGTAGCTTTCCTTGTTTTTTTCGATAAACACCAGGCAAATATCAGAGTAGTACCTCAACAAATGGGCCAGGGTCCGCGAGATATCAGTCCTTTCTCTTCCTTATCCTACCCTTAACACTTACAAATATACTTACATGCACTACACAACCAGTCCGCGTCGGATCTCGCCAGCGAGCGGGGGAAGATACCCGCTGCTCCAAGGGAATAAACATACACTACACTTTCGAAATCCATGAGTTTAACAGTTGGCGCATCAAGGAACACTAATAATTAATTAATCAATCAATCTTCATTCGCATGCATTGTGTTATTCTGCTTCCTTTCGTCATTCCTGTAGAGCAAGAGATCGTGTTTCGAATCCAGACAGTAGAGCCGAGAAGCCTTGCTTTGTAGCATGACACGCCGTAATACGATAACACCGTGCGATGTGTCACCTGCATGGCGCCCGAGTATCGCTATCTGAGGCGTACGCCAGGGGCCCCGCTTTTGTCCGCGCTCTAAGCGGTGCAGGTGGCCGCAGTCGGGCGTGACTGGCGTCTGCTCATCTGCGCCAATCGACACCAACGCCACCGCCCCCCGTCCCTCCTCCTCGCCTCTTTGTAAGCCCAGTATACTGTGGGTCGAATCACTGCGAAGGCTTTCAATCCAGCATTTCAGACAATATTATTATTATTATTATTATTATTATTATTATTATTATTATTATTATTATTATTATTATTATTCCTCTACATTACACCTAAGATATGAGTGGGCTGAATATAAAATTTACTCCAGGTTGCAACCGGCTACCTAAGTAGCAGATCTATTGACTGTCGAAGCCTCTACAATATTTAGCGCAAAATGTGGGCTGTTCCAAATAAAGCATTTTCTTGCACTTCCAAGTCTTTTGAATAACCTGGGATTTTAGCCACGTTCTTACACACATCTTTTCGAAACAAATCCCAGAGCTCCGATGACTATCGGTACGACCTGTGCTTTTACGCTCCACATTTGACTGATTTCGATTTCCAAACACTTTTATTTAAGACGTTTTATTTACTACGTTTTGATCGCAAAGCACAACACCATCTACAAGTAGACATGATTTTTTTCTCCTAATCCCAGATAAAAATATCCGGTTTCCTTGCTGCTCCCGTGCAATTCGTTTGAATTTGGTGGTTGTACAATATTGTATAGAGTACAACAGACGTCACCGGTTTTGGTGAGTGTTCTTACCACTTGGGGCATGTGTTTGGAACTTCGAGGGCGGCGCAGATCTGCCAGTGGAGGAAAGTGTACATCGTGTCGTGTCTTTTCAAGAATTCGGTCTTTGCTAGAATTCGACAAGCTGAGACGACGTGATCAATTTATTATTGTTATTTTTTATTATTACTATTCACAGGGACAACGTTTTTAAATTTCAATATCGTAATCAGTTGGCAGACAGACTTCCAAAGGCGCCGGCGATAAATTGGAATGCAAGTTACTATAGGAATAGGAGTTGGAAGGACACCGCAAAAAAGATCCAGCTGAGGGGGGAGGGTTCCCCAAGAGGGTAATCACGTGACAGCCAAAAAGTATGCGAGTCCATCAGATGCCCAGGCAAGCGGCACTTCGTTTTCTGGTCCCCTCGCGTGTGGTCGCTTACTGTTCGCCCAGGGATGCGGAACGTTCGCGAGAGAATGCGAGTGCGCTGCAGTGGGTGGCCAATTACCGGCGTGGTAAAGACCCATTCACATTGCAAACGTAAACATAACCATAGCGCATAGACATAAACATTGACATAAGTTATAGACTGAAGTATTCACAATGTCTAACATAAACGTAACAAAAATAAAGAGTTTCTATTGGCTGTGAGACATTCTGGTTTACTATTGGTTGGATGTGAGAATCGATTTCGAGGTATCGACTGTGTCCATGGCCCATATGGCGTTAGTTCCTTCTATCCACTTCACTTCTCTTTCGATTGTCGATTTTGAGTTAACGTATTGTGATTGGTTCATTGCTTATGTCTTACTTGAGCATAAGAACAGAATTTTGAATCTTGCAAGTTTTTAATTTAATGTCTCACATGTTTTGCTTATGCGAACGCATTGTGAATGGGTCCGCTTGCGGACGTAGTCCTAACTTTTATGTTAACGCTATGCTTATGTTTGTTTGCACTGTGAATGGGCCTTAAGGGCTCGGAGGGAGGGTTGGCATTAACCAAGGGTATGTGAAGCAAGTGAGTGTATGGATAACAGAAGTTGGAGATAGCGCAAAACTACTTCGGAAATTCTTCATACATGTAGAAAATTGTAAATGAACTGCTAACATGGAGCACGTGTCCGTGAGTCTGTTAGCTTCCACGACGCAAGAAAATAGTGACAGTGCTATGCAGTAGGTTACAATGTTCAGAGTTCTCGCGAGATATGTGCACTGGAAGACCGTTGAAGCGCGAGCGGGACACACCTGAAGGGAGATATTGCGCATGTGCAGTAAAGGCATCCATACGCAAGCAATCGCTGTTCAGAAAACATCGGGTAGCCTAATTCGAGCTATGGACTGTAATTTCCACAAAAAATTGTTTTGAATGCGTTAGTGATTTGTTTCATTAGTTTTATTATGTTATGTTATGTCTTTCTTAAACGAAATGTGAATGTAATTTTTTTGTGTCTTTGGTGAAGTCAATTTTTTGACGGGGCTTTCAGTGTAGTCACTTCCCCTTTCTGTGACATCCGTCATGTGCACAGATTCCTCGCGTGAGTGTACAATGCTAGACAGAAGGTAGTGATTCTCACGACAATGTTACTAATTTATTGGAATTATATAGAAATTCCTAACAAGCAGGGCTTTTACAAATTAATGTTTATTTACTCATGTTTGACGTGCGTATATGTCTTTATAATAATAATAATAATAATAATAATAATAATAATAATAATAATAATAATAATAATAATAATAATAATAATAATAATAATAATAATAATAATAATAATAATAATGCCGGCCCCGTGGCGCAGACGGTTGCGGCGGCGAGGTTGGCGGGTTGCTGTGCCGAGGAGGCTGCGGGTTCGAGTCTTGCGTAGACATGGTCGTATTTGTGATTGTCCCTTCACCTATCATCATCATCATCCTTTCATCTCATAATTCACACTTCAAGGCGTAACAACCTTGTTGTAATCCAAGAATACAGCTGAAAAGCTGATCCTGGAAGAATTACACACGTTAATCGTGTAGCGTGGTCAGTAATGGCCTATACGCCAATAATAATAATAATAATAATAATAATAATAATAATATTAAAGTCTTAAATTATTATTATTATTATGTTCTTGATTTAATAACGAATTTTCCTTGGCTTCTCCATTTTTGTGCCCTATCCTTTCGGCCCTTGCGGCGCCAGCGTGCGGGGCCGTTTTAATTTCCACGCGCTCATACATCACGCGTCTGTCACGCGCGTCGCCGGCCCCGCGCGCCGATTGAGCGGCACGCCATTATGATCACCCAGATGTCAACACATCACCCCCCCCGCTCATCTCCCGGTCGCGGAGGGTGTGGATCCCGATTAGGAGACACGTGAAGCGTGGGTGGAACGATAGCGTGTGATGTTTTCAGGAAGTGATGAGAACGGTGTGCGAAAAAAATGCCTTTAGAATTAGATTCCACAACCTCGTGCCATTGAGTATTTGTGATGAC
Organism: Gryllus longicercus; assembly: GCA_038098605.1. Lineage (NCBI taxonomy): Eukaryota > Metazoa > Arthropoda > Insecta > Orthoptera > Gryllidae > Gryllus > Gryllus longicercus. The sequence goes on along the minus strand of JAZDUA010000012.1, from coordinate 7,137,717 downwards.
GTTACGATCACTTAGATATTAAAACCTCACCATTCGCTCTTCCGAACACTTACTGGCCCTGTTGCGAGAGGATCGTGTGTGGGGATGGTGGGAGAATTGTGGGCGAAGATGTGTGGTAGGTCGCTTAATAGGTGTGCGCCATTTGTGATGAATGATAAGTAAAATGGGCAGATGAGTGTTCCGAATGTAGTTAAAATATTACGATTTTTTAAATTCATTTTTTCGGCTCGATTTGTGACAAGTCGATTGTTAGCAACTCCAGATATAAATTACAAATACTTAATTTAAAGATTGTTCGTATAAAATTAGGATTTGCACTTTTTTGGTTTTGAGATATATTGGTTCAGTCAAATGTTATATTGTGAATAATTAAAGCACTAATGAAGAGTTGAGTAGTATTGGTGAACTAATTATAACAAAACTGTAGACCGATGCTGCCCAAGGCGGCGTTGCTAAGATACTAACTACAACTTCTCTAGAGAAACGATGGTTCTCCTCAGAGAAAGCGACGACGCAAGATGATTCGCAGTCTTATTCGTGTGAGAACGAGTGGCAGCAGCGGGAAGGTGCTGTCTGTGACTGTTACAAAGACCTACCAATTCCCTAACCTTCAACGCCGTTGGCAAATGTAGTGTCCAGCAGAGAAAGACCGGCCCCCTTTCACGTTGATAGTTGCGGTGACATCGACTCTTAAGGTGAAGACGGTGGTCAACAAAGAGGGAACTTGCTCAAGAGTTTTTCAAATTTGTAGGGGTATAGATTATCAATTTTCAGAAGAATAACTGTTGTGTCCGTCGTTCATTTTGATTGTAAATTGTGTCTATCTCTACCTAGATTAGATGTTGACTTTTAAGTTTTATGAGTTAGAGATCGTCCGACTAATCTTGCTAATGGTTGTGGCTAGACTGCTTTCACCGCACAGATTGTCCGTCAGCATGTTATTACGTATAAGTGACATATAATGGAATCTCAAAGATTAAAACGATTTGCTCGCTGTTTAATACGAGATGCGTTGTATATGGCAGTTTATAACGCAGTTTTTTATTACAGTTTCGAATAGAAACTTCACGTTCCTATTGCCTTGATGAGATTAGGTTAATGTTTCAAAGAAACTATAAGTCACCAATTTCAATCATTTGTTCTGAACTTTCTGCCATAATTTCGGATAATTCGGATAATCCAAAGGCGTCTAGTTTAAAAGAAACTAACGGAACAAGATGGTATAGATCTATCCTGAATGGCTAAGGTCAGCCAAATAATTCAAGTTAATTTGATGCTGTCCTGCCGACTAGGAACTTGGACCGTGTTTGCCACAACTTTGCGGACGCTGGGTAAACGGATCTCCGCTGTAGTGAATGTTAAAATCATTCGATCGTAATTTGTCGTGTTCACTAGAACACGTATTTGCTCGAACATGGATCCACTCTGGCTTTATCTTTAACGTTATTAGCTATGTCGGGTCCTGTAGGCACTAGTAGGTAAAGAAGTAGGTGTAGGTAATGGCTATGGCCGTAGTGCAGACACAGTAACTTCGAGCTGCAGGGAACTCAGGATCAGGACTCAAGCTGCAGATGACTAAAGGAAATGAAATGGTGAGGATATTATTGTAGAGTTCTTATGTTTGTAAATGATAACAGCATCCAGTTTGCATTTACGCCTGCAAGGCATGTCGATGGTACACACTACGACTGTGTGGTCACTGGAATTTAGTCAAATGTTATACAAATTGCGTCACTTTGTTTACAATAACCCCATTTTTTTCTCCTTCCGATGCGAAAGGAGCTGTCACATCTACCACTCGATGTTGGATCAATAAACCTGAAATAAAACGGTGGGTACCAAACGCGTTGGCGGGTGTGAGGAGGCGAGAAGTGAACTAGTTGTCATCAAATAGTGATACGATGACTCTCAAGTGGCTCATGGACAACATTCTAGCATTCTATGAAGCATACACCGGTTCGATTTCTGGGCAAACAAAATTAAAGTTGCAGTTTTCTAATCAAATAGTGTCAGTTTCTAGAGCTGAGACGAAATAATACGATCAAGCAGGCCAAGTATTCTAGGTACGATGATGGAAATTTATCATGCTCGCTTCATGTTTCCTTCCCCCCAGGCGTGGATAATGAACAATAACAGGGCACAGACCTGAAACACCCTAGCTGGCAAACGTCGTATTATCCGACTCTAAAATGCCATATAAATACATGCATATGTAGCGATATATTGATGTGTGTGACACGAAATCAATAATAATATGGAACTGAGATGTGATAACATAGGTCACAGTGACATTGGCCACGACAATGTTTGGTAGCACTAACATTGCAAGGTTGATTGGTAGCACGTCGTCCGCACGTCTACAGCGATTGTGACCCAGACGTTGACGCCGCCATCGGATTGCTTGGGGCTGCAGGCCCTTGAGCATACGTCCATGAAGTGGAAACGCCGGAGGCCCCGAGATGGCAAATGGCAACAGTGACGGCAGGATCCAGTTTGTGATGACGCCCGCACGTCAGGGCGTTCGACGTGCCGCTGCGGTCACGTCGGCAGCTCGGATTTATAAAAATTGCTCATTAAAACCGCGTCACTTCCCTTTGTTTGGAGAGCGCCCTCGCTTTATTGCGGTTGCCACCCGCCCCCATCTCTCTCCCTCTCTCTCTATCATTCTCTGTCTGTCTCTCTCTGATTCAAATGGCGCACCATCCCCCACCTCCTCAGCCGGCGCGGCGTGAAAAATTGCGGGCTGCTATTTTCTTTTATTTCCCGCGCCGTATCGCGGTTATTAACGTGTCGTGAGCAAAGTTATTTGAACGGCTAGACAAAATGTAATATGTTATCGTGTGCTTTCCCGATTATTAGATATAAACCCTTATGTGGGCTAATAATGGACTGTTCACAATGACATGCACACAAACAATTATGGTGACTTGAGTGATCTTCTCTCTCTTACTGTCTCTCTCTTACACTCTCTCGCTCTTATACTCTCTTGCTCTTATACTCTCTTGCTCTTATACTCTCTTGCTCTTATACTCTCTTGCTCTTATACTCTCTTGCTCTTATACTCTCTTGCTCTTATACTCTCTCTCGCTCTTATACTCTCTCTCGCTCTTACTCTTTTTCGCTCATACTCTTTCTCGCTCTCTCTCGCGTTCTCACTCTCTCAGACACTCGATCACAAACACTAACACATATGCAATGATCATGTGTGGAATTAAAATATTTCAGAACTCCATGTTGGTGGATACAAAATGTTTCAATTCAAAACAATTCTTAGCACATTGATGTTTACTTAATAAGACCAATTAATTAGTTTTGGCAGTGATTGAAGACATTTTCTTAATATATAGGAATTTATTCAGTATTTCATTTAGTAGTTTGTGATATAGTTGCGTAGGCTTCCGCGGCCGGAGTGTATGTTGTCTCAAGCTCAAGCTCAGCAGTACGCTCTGAAGAAGGCCACAACACGCTGGCCGAAACGTTAGCCACCATGACATTGACACGGCTCGTCCCGGATAGCCTAGACAACAGTTTGTGATATATCACAATATAAACTAATGTGTATGTATGAGTGAGATTATACGTACGAATTCAGTGCAATGTATTAATTATCAAAACATTTGAACCTTAGTATTTATTTTCGCGGAGGAATTTAGCAGAATATTTAGCGATGAAAACTGAACTGTGCTAAACACCTTAGGTGAAGTCTGAGTAGAAATGGAGTTGGAAAAAATATGAGAATAAGTACGCAGTGTTGACAAAAAAATAATGAACTCTTGCTCTAACTCTAATTCCAGGGAAAGATATGAATTAAAATAGAAGATACAATTACAGTGAATTCATGTATTGAAGAATTCCCATTTAAGCTTCCCAATTTTATCGTTTTTAATTAAAAAAAAACGATTTGAAGGCCTCTACATTCTTTGAATGTTAATAAAAAATATTTATTTTACGACTATTTTTTTTATTCACGCATAAACATAAAAAAAACTAGATTACTTTGTTTTAGTACCAATGTCTCTGTTCATCCTGCAACCCATTACGTTGTATTGCGATGTTCTGTCCAGAGATCACATTTTCATTTTTAGAAGCCATCACCGCTGCAGATTGACTTTTAGAGAAGCACAGTACCACCTAGCGGATGTGCAATCTACAGACGAGGGGTGTTCAAATCTTTTCCCTATTTTCTCTGCTTTTATAAACAAGCCTGTGTTTGGGGGAAAATATTTGCATGATTAATGTAATGATCGTTTTGAACATTACTCAAGGCCGGTGGTATACTAAAATATTGTAGACATCTTAGGAAAATTTGGTATAATTATGTGTAGAGAACACTTCTTTATTGACAATACAAGCGTAATGAAAAATAGATCGGGACATAGTATTTATCAACAGGCAAAATGGCAACCATTTGCTGCATTAATCAAAATATAACGTGGATATTATCATGTGATCGAGGCTGAAGTGGACATGTTATTTGAAAGTTGAGCATGAAGGTTCATGATTATAAGAAACAGCCGTTGTAAGGGCCAAACCATATTGGAGAAAATAAAATGTTAATATTTCATAAAAAGTAATATTCGCAGGAAAAATTCCAGATGGCCAACTGTGGCGAATTTGCTTTCTTGTATGGGACAATAAAAGAGGCCTTACAGTCAGCAGGCTAATTTTTATTAATAGTTACAAAATAGAAAACCACAGAACTGGATAGCTTTAGTGTTAGATTTTCGCATTTTTAGAACTGAGCGGTTTCACATTTTCTAAGAGAAGGTTCCTAAGGAGGGAGAACGGTTGAGATTAAGAGAGAGAATATTAGACTTCGAGGTTAGTAATGGTAATTTCATCGAGTATAAAGAAGTAAACGTTTAATTTTATGACTTGTCTACCAAGGGATATGTGGAGAATACTATTAAATGATCTTTTTTGACATAAAATTGTTAATTTGTTCGCAAATAAATTGCGAATAAAATATAATGTTTTTTACTTGACAACGCAACAATTATGTGAAAGAAAAGAACAATTTTCTGAATTGAAAGAATGTCAAAGACGTATCACGTTATAAAAATCTTCATAAATTTGTTAATTTATCAATTTATCATTGAATCGCTGACTTATTAAATATTCTAATCCCGCAACACCAATTCCAATTATCAATAAGTTTTCAGAATATCTAAAATCCTTATGGACAATTTGTCAACCTGCGTGAACAAACGTACGTACTACTCGTAAATTGTAAGTGTTAACATCAGTCGGGCACAAATAATTATTACGTGTTCTTGTTTATACTGAGGAAATAAATAAATAAATAAAAAAACATTAGAATAACATTGATTTACGATCATACCGATTAATTATAACAATAATAATAATAATAATAATAATATATAAAAGTTTCAAAAAATATTGAATTGAAGTAGTAGTAGTAAAAGAGTTTATATCGCGCAGAAAACATTAGCACGATTATAAATAAGTTTAAATAACATTCAACATATTACAACGGGATTGAATGTAAATCAATACGTTAAACGCTTCATCAATAACCCAAATAAAAGCAAAAGCGTTTCATTGGACATGGCTGCTAAAAGTGTTTCAATATTTTTCCAGTATCTTTACCGTTAACACGGATCCACACTTTTTGCTTGCGAGTATTTTTAGACAAATTGCCAACGCAAAGGGATGACTGAAATACACATGGAACTCGCCGAGCTGATGGCGGTATTTTGAAAACTGTTAGAATTGTTAGGATTGTGGGATCAAGTTAGCCATTTTTCAAGGTAATAGGCAGTTTCATATAGCCAGTTTAACTTGCTTAGCTTAAATTATTAAGTCAACTGTGAATTTCTCCTCTCCGTGAGAGAATAATGGTGATAATTCTATAAAAAGATTAGGCAAAAACCACCTATGAGAACGTCTGCGAATATATATTCGATGGATGATAAATCTCTCTAAACTTACCGTTAGTCTCTAAGAGTAAAATGTGAATCTTTCAGGCTCCTGCTCTTTTGATGAAGCACAGATGAACAGTGGGTTTCCTGCACTATATCATTATTGTGCCACGATACGTTTCTACTTTGTAACCGCTGTTGGATTTATTCTAGCATTTAGAAACATATATTTTGGACGACCCTTGACCCTTTACAGCCCGGGCTTCTTCCTCCCAACTGCACAATTCCGCGCATCTTGTTACTGCGATTGGCTCCGGCCAGAGAGAGGGGCCGTGTCGCATCTGGTTTTTAATGAGTTTGGAGCGGGCAGTTACGTTTTTATGAGGTCCTCGCTAATGTGTTTGATGTATATTTAACGTGTTTGCGAAGGCTAATTGGATTGTAATGGCGTCGCAACGCGCCCAAACCGAGTTGTAGGCGACGCCGCGTCGTGTAGCTCGTTACCAGCCCTCGGCGTCACCAGGGGATGCCTGCGCTGGGCTGATGCGCTTCGAAATTTTCAATTCCGCTTCTTTTTCACCTGCGTGAGGGGGCGGCGGTGATGCGTGATGGGCTGAGAGTGATGTGGATCGTAATTTTAACCGTTGCTAACCGAACAGGAAATGTAACCGTCACCATGTTGCCGCCATCACCATATTGTCGGTATTACCGCATTGTCGTTTGTTTTTCACCATCGTCATGGCTTTGTCGGCGTAGTCGATGAGGTTAGTATACGGTTTAAAAAAATAATGTATAGTTTCTTTGATCTATATAAATGGTTTTCAAGGTTTGGAGACAAGGGTTTACAATAAGTACATTTAGAGCCTTTTTAACATAATACAAAAAAAGATAATTGAAAATATTGGGATCGTTCTGAATAAATAAGTATTTTTAAAACACTGTTATTACTGCTATTGCAATCGTAGGCTTCTACGGCCAGTATCATGTGAAGGCTCTCGACTGTCCGGTGACGCCTCGTCGAGGGCATTGAAGCCGACGTTTCGGCCTTCCTATTGTGGTCTTGTTCAGGGCTGGAGTGCTTCCCCAACCATGAAGTACTGCACTCCAGCCGTGAAGAAGAGCACGATAGGGTGGTCGAAACGCCGGCATCAATGCTCTCCACGCGGTGTTACCCGGACAACCGAGAGCCTTCACATTATTGTTATTGTTTATTATTATTATTATTATTATTATTATTATTATTATTATTATTATTATTATTATTATTATTATGGTTATTACTATTTTATTAGTTTGGAAGATTATATTTTGAATATAAGTAGAACAACAAAAATTCTTTGAGTGCCGACATTTATTGGTTAAGAGTTAGCATAAAGCATTAATTGAAAGTTTGTCACTTATTAATGAGTTAAGTGAAAAGGAGAAATTATTTCATAATTTATTTATCCATTTATTGATGGTACAATCGAATGCCCTTACTGAAGTTTGTTTCTAAAAAAGACGTAAGGCATTCAAAAAGTTACTGGAATTACTATGCTTTCGCCAAACTAGCTATAAGGGAGGATTCACATTCTTATGGTAGGGAGCTAGGCATGCTCGCATGTGAGCTAAATTGGTCTGAACATGTTTCAGTGCGCAGTGGTATCACTGCTTCGTGTCACGTGGAGGTGAGTGTTAGTCCGCCGGCGTAATGTTGCAGTTGGAACAGCGTGCGAACATCAAGTTCAGGTGTAAACTGGGATAATCAGCTTCAGACACGCTATCGGCTCTGTTACATCATGGCCAGGAAATTTTGTTACTGAAAATTTCTATGTGCAGCGTTTGCATAGTTTGCCTGATGCGGTTCGGAGGGCGCGACGGGCCAGATGACAATGGATCTTAAATCTTGCAAATAAATGTCTCGCCCATCCCAGCCTTTCAAATCTAACGCGTAGCGAGTTCCTGCGATATAGAAGAATTCGCCTAAGAATGAGCCAAAATGACTGTTCGCTAAACAATTGCACATCACATGTAATTCAGAGTAGTATGTCTCGGCCGCGACTGCTGTTCAGCCACCCCTTTTAGTAAAGTGTTTATGTTTGTACATGGTTCCAGTTAAGACATTGTGGCTTCGCACGGTTCACAACCGTGCAATTATATTTTTTAAATTAGTTGATAAAACGCAAAGTATGAAACCACGGAACGTTCTCGATCCCAGCTCGCTACCTTACCGCACAGGAGTAAGAAACACGTGCACCAGAACGCATCTAACATTCAAGACTCGCTTTTCAAATAAATATATTACTTATCACACATAAAGTAAACTAATTTAATGTTCACAAAAAAATACAGAAGAGCACTGTAACGCTGTACTTCCTAATTTCTTCTCGTGGTGAACTGTATTTTCGCCGGACTAGCACATCACAATCCGAAGCGTCGAAGCCATTGACAAGTTAACCAACTGCAAATAAACGAATGAAGGAAAGAGAGTCAAATGGACTGAAGGACGCAACGATCACAAAACCTTTACTTATGTTGCCAGCACTAGCTGTCACAAAGGTCCTTTCTTACAAAAATCGCCGTATATCTCCCCCATCCCCCTTCTCTTATTCCATTCAGGTATTGTTGGGGTAGAAATTTCTGCCTCCTGATATTTCCTTTACTTTATCTTTGTTTTTAGGTGTAGGTTGGGCATTTAACATTAGGTCTGAGTGACAAAATGTACATTTTTAAGCAAATCAGTGTTTGAGTTCAAATGAGCCCTGTCATATTATTTTAAGAGCTCCAGTAAAAAAGTTGGAACTGTTTTGAGACGATGTTCTTCTTTTACAATTTGCATTAACTTTAAGAAGAAATTACATGTAACTATCCACATTTTCAGAAAAGCATTGTAGATGAACTTACTTAAAAATCTGATTTTCAGTAACAGACTTCATTAAATTAAAAATTATTAATTTTGTAGATTTGGAATGTTAATATCATGCAATTTTGAAATATTCAGTGTTCTAAACCAATGGGACAAGTTCCATTCTTTAAAGCGTCTTTTGCTATACCCAGAACAATTCAAATAAACAATTCCCCCCCCCCAATTAAACAAAACTCTATCCCATATAATAAAATACAAAATGAAGAGCCGTTTTTGAAAAAAAATGAAAATTCTGTTAAGGCTTCATATAAACTACCCACGAAAATAAAAATATTTGCTTCAAATTTGCTGTGTCGTGAGCTAGGCTAGATCGAAGGACGTATGTCAGTTTTGTAGAAAAGGTCTGTAGTCCATCTGTAGGCTCTATCGTTGCATACAGATGGGTTGACGGACAGACATACATTTTGACTTCAGGCAACTTTTCGGTACAAGGACCTTCAAAACGTGAACAGTGAAGACATTGAGTGCTAGAAGAAACAATATTATATCTTAACGAACAATAAATATTCACTTAGATAAATAATTAATTTATAAATTATATATGATAAAAAATATTTATAAATTATTTGTAAGAGGAATGCGAGTTTTTCGACGTTTCCGCGAGTTTACTACGTAAAAAGGATGAGAGAAAATAAAATTAATGAGAACTTGAAAGATTTTGAAAGATAGTTCCTTCTCAGTTTGTATAATTCACTTATTTTACTCGTACACAATATTTCGCTTGCTTTCGCCAATAAGATAAAACGCACATATAAATTTTTATATAATAAATTGAAAGATGTGAACTCTTTAGTTTGGACTATTTATTCGTGTGTATTACTCTACAAATATTTCACGAGCTACCACTATTAAAAAATCCTTTGTGTTAATTTTTTCTGTCGTCCAAATTCAGATACACTGATTCCAGATCACCACATTGTGAAAAGTTCAACTCTCTACGATAATCTGAAAGCCTCATTGTGGTGTCACATCAAATGAGTTATTGGAATGTGGATGCCTCATAAAATGACCACAAATACTAGTACCGCATATCAATTTCAAGCATGGTACAAAACACATTATTTATCCACGTAGAAGTATGGTTCTTTTTTATCAGATGTATGATGACTGAAAATAGAATAGCAAGCTTTATCAGAATTTCCAGTTAAAATGCGTCACAGCATTCCAAAATAAGCATATTTTTGAAAGAATGCGGAATTATTTTTTTTGAAAGAATGTAATGAAACATATTTTTAAAAACTCACAAATGGGAGTGTTTTAAAGAATTTCGGTATATTACGTAGGTGAATTTTTTGATATTTTGAAGCATTACGTTAAGGCTGCATAATTCAGGAGAATTAGGTAGTACTCGTGTGTAATTGGATAGTGGGAAATAGTGTCAATATTGTGTCAATTGCCGCAGCCCTATCCTAACAAAAGGGCCATGGACCGCACCGATCTTTCCGACCTCTTCCTTGTCTTATCCTCCCCCTTACTTACAGTACATACACTACACATCCTACTCTACCACACATGATGGAATACAATCAGGAGCTTAGATTGTCATGACTTGGACAGCGCCCCAATGATAGGAGAAACCGGTTTGTGCTGTATAACATTTGTGCTAATATTTCGCTGTTAGAACATTTTATGTATGCGGGCATGAATCAGTTTCTTTATGTATTTTACATGATTAGCATCAAAACAATGAACATTTTACAAGATTTTACAAGAGTTTTACAAGATTAGCAAACAAAACAACAAGTTATAGTTGGTAAGTTGGAACTAGAAAAACGAGATATTTGTTATCAAAACCAGCTCATTCCCATTGGGATAAATATATACGAGAAGCCGTTTCTTATCATAAGTTGGTATAAATTGAATACAATCTCGTCACATTTATCGTCCGAATAAGTTGTATTATGACTATACATACGTCTTATTCATGAGGTAATTAATAACCTCCGAAATTCTGCAAAAGTGCAAATAAGAGGAAGTAAAATTCGAAAGAGGAAGTAAAAATTTAATAGAGAAAAATTTTTGTTTTTAAAACATCTGTCCGCCCGTAAGCAGGACTTAGTAATACATAAAAACTTGTTAATTTATTTGACATTATTGCTATATATAACAAATGACTGAATGATTGAATAAAACGTAATACAAGATGATGAAATAATTCGACATCCAAACCCACTCCTACATCTTGGCGAATATGTTTAAACAAGGCAGAATTTTAGAAGAAAACAAACATGAAATAGTTCTTAGTAAAGAATATATGTACGATACAAATCTGTTTTTGATAGAATAAATCTGACTTTTTCCCTGCTTTTCGCTGTTTTAGCTCGCGCGTGTGAATTTTTGAATTTCGAGGAGACATAGGAAGCGGGGTTTGGGGAAGTTTCCCGGGCGTATAAAAATGCCGAGCCATCCACACGGGCAAATAGCTCGTGTGGGCGCATTTTGACATGCCTGAACTAAGTGATTTCTTTTAGAACCTTACGGATTAAGAATTAAAAAGGCATTCAAAAATAAAATCTTGTATGTGGTTAGAGTCCTCGGTGTAGTGATGATCGTTGCGACTTCAGTGATTCGCAGGGGTTCTGAGCTGCGTTCGTTTTCCCTCGCAAGTGACTCAGAATGTCATCCCGTCGTGTAGGGTGAGTGGAGGTGTTTAATTTCCGCGTGTCCGTCCTTACTCTCTGTCATCTGTCTGAGGGGGTTCGCGTTGTCCTCTGGGCGTCATGTCGTTAGCCTGTTTACGACATCTGCTTGAAATATAATGAAATGTTGAAAACAAAGTGACGGTTTATAATGGAACGAATCTAGTTCACATAGATTTGTTCTTCTGGTGTCAAATGCAGTCAGGTAAAAAACGCGTCAACAATTTAAATTGCGCTATAGGTGTATATAATTCTTATTCAAAATCCAACACTGCATCTCTGCCTCCAAATCTCTTAGACTAATGGATATTTTGGAAAATCTTCGTATTATGAAAACCTTATTTTGATCTATATTACCAATTATTTTTTAAATTGTTTGATGTTTATCTTTCTTTTTGTTCCTTGTAACATCTTTGCAGAAAAATTACGATTTATCAAATGTCCCAAAATATAGATTTCCTTTTTTTCCCAGAACTTTTATAGAATCTCTTTCGTCTTTTGCCTTTCTTAGAATTGTTTACTGATGTGTATTTTGAGGCACACAAATATCTGTACCAGGTTTTATGCATGTTGTCAATATTTAATTCCGTCTTATTCTTAAAGGCATTGATACTCCTAAACGTTTTCACGGTTTAGGTAAAACCAAATTTAAAAGTTTGTGTGATAGGGATTACAATCCTGTTACAACAATATTTAAATAGTTATGTTACGGATTCGTTAATGCGGTAAGTGTGTTGCATCATTGTGCTTTCATTTCCATCTGGTTTTTAAAGCGAAGAACGTTGTTTCTTGAGAAACAATTAATGAGTTGCGGAATGCTTGAGCGAACAGAATAATATCCTTCACCTGGCAATGGGTTATTGGAACGCCCTACCACTGTACAGGGACGTTGTTTCGAGAGGTAATGCCCGGCTGTGCCGCGTTTCACTGGGAGCGAAGGGGAGAGCGAGGCGCGGCGAGGCGGGGAAGTGAGGGATCACAGGTCGGGGAGAGTTTCATGAAGCGTTGCAGGATGTGGTAGCGTTGCGGGGGAGAGCTGGCGGAGTAGTGGAGCAGAAGGAACTGAACGAGGATGAGTTGGGGAAGGCAAGGCAGGAACTAGTTGGGGGGGGTGAGCATTTTCGGCAAAGATGAAGAGGGATTAGACAGGGAGATGTGCGGCTGGGCGGAGAGAGGCGGGATGGGACAGGTCGGAGAAAATGAATCATATGTAATCGGTGGCTCTGGTCAAAGAAGTGGGGGAGATGGAGAGGAGACGGGGTAAGGGAAGCGGGCTGGCAACAGCGGGTAAACGGGGAGTCAGTGGAGAGCGGGAAAGAGGAAGAGTAAATCACAGGAAATGGGGAGAGGGGTGCGGGGTGGGAAGTGCTGGAACAGGCAGCGTAGGAGCGCTGAACGTGATGGAGAGGAAGGCGCAAGGTTCGAGACCTTGAAAGGTAGAACGATGAGGAGATGAATGGGATGCAGGGCGGGGAGAGAGGCTGGGAGGAGTAGAGGGTGAGTCGGCCAAACGCTGGAAGAGGTCGAGGCAGGAGCGCAGATGACGAGGGAACGGAATTAGGGAAAGGAGAGATGAGTATCTAGGTAGGCTTGGAATCTGAGGGAAAGGCACTGTGGGAGAGTACTAGAGCGGAGCAGAGAGAGGAGAGCGGGAAAAGCTGGAGAATTGGTGGGGGTGAGAGAGGTCGAAAGGTGAAGGGTTTTGGAGGAGAGCGGGGCGGTTGGGGTCGGAGGCGACTGGGGGTTGGATATGGGTGGGGGAGGGCATTGTAGGGGAGGAGGGCGGGAAGGAGGAGTAGGTGGATGTGGGAAGGCAGGGGCAGAGGGCACTGGGGCCGCTTGGCTGCTCTGCAGTGTATACTGCAGTGCGGCTGGCTCGTGCAGGGTGCCAGTAATTGCTCGTGTGTAATTCATCCAGCCACGGGGCGATCGCTTGCTCAGCCGTGTTGCGGGTCCCGGTCCCTCCTCATTCGCCTACTTGTCGATTCTCATCTCTTTTTTCAACCCCTGGCTCACTTTCCCTAACACTCTCATACTCATTCTCTCTCATACATACTATACACACTCTTTTCCCACACTCCAACACATCCTCATACATTTACCACTCTGCCACATCCTGACACACCCTCACACACTTACACCCTCACACGTACTGTGTCTCGCACTCCTCTACACACGCGCTCACTTCTACCTGCCATTCACCACTCTTACCTACCCCCTCAAATACCAAATCAGTCTCCCAATACGTAGCTCCCACAACATCTGCCCACCTCACCTCGCTTGCCCGCTACCGTAATACTAGTTTCTACTCTTCCTGTATTCAGATCTTCCGCGTCTCTGCCCGCACATTATCGCCTTTTTCCGATAAGATCTCTAAAATATTTTTTCAGATCTTTCTTCTTACTTCTTTCATTTTTATTCATCCTTATGCTTAGCGTGTCACTAGTTATCATGCTTTTCTCACCATATGTCTTCCTTCTTTTTTGATTTTACTGCCTATCTTTTTTCCCATACCACTCACCCTTGCTTTAGCAACAATTGTGGTAAAACTTCACCCTGTCTTTTCCTTCCCCTGTTTCCTTTCATTGTTTCTCTTCTCAACCTCATTTTTTTGTTTCCTTTTGCTACTGCCATTCTATTCTTCATAATATTCTTTCTTCTTACTTCCCTCTGTCTCGTCCGCTTCCTCTTTCTTGTTTACTCCTCGTTTCTCTTCTCTTTCTCCAACTCCACATTCCTCTTCTATCGTCCTCTTCATTCTTCTAATTTCTCTCTATTCACATTCCTTCTTTGTCTCTTCTTTTCGACATTCATGTCGTTTTTGCCTCCTTAGTCTTGTTTCTCTCGTCGATCTATAAAGATCTTCGCTACTCTGCCTCCTCTAGTATGTCCTGTTGAGTTAGTTTCTTCTCCACCATCCCACTGCCCGCCTGCAGTTAATTAGCCGAGTTCTCCACAGAGTATCGACTGTCGCTTCGCTTCTACTTACGGGTGCGCCAATACTTGGGAGTTCTTTTGAAAGGAGTGCGAACTACTTTGTTTCCTCCCCATCTTAGTCCTAAATTGCAAATAATATTATTTACACAAGAACGTTTTTATCATTGTTTTAATGAAAATATTGTTTTGATTAAAAATAATTTATTATGATATTCAAAAATTAAAGGAAATCGAAATAACAACGTAAAGGGAAATAATTTGTATGAAAAGAAATAAATTGTGAAATGGTAATTTGTTGAAATATATCTCTCCAAAGAAAAGTTTGGAAAATTCCTTCTTAGATTGTAAATCGGAATAATAATGAAAGGAGAACCTTAATTATAATATTGTGAGGCAAGTCAGTAAAAAAAAGTGTTTTTAAGTGAAACTGTTAGAACCCTTTGGTAAGATAGAAGCCAATATTGATAATACGGAATGAATTCGGAGTCAATTATACTTTCGAGAGCTTTACATTATTCATTGTCACTTAGTAGAAGCAGTGAGAGAATTTAAATGAAGTGTTTCGATACCGAATGACTCTCTGAAACCGAAAGCGTCTTGCATTGTCTTTATGAGTGTTGTGAAGAAGACTAGCAAATTAAAACATTTCAATTGTAAAAATTGCGTTACCAAGCAAAAAAAATATTTTAGTGGCAAGTGAAACCGCTCAAGTTCTAAAAAACAAGTAAAGAAATCTAAATTGCGATCGTGACTAAGAGAAGTGCATAGTTTACAAGAAATGTAAGATTTCATCATTGAGAAAGTTGATAATATAAAACTGCACAAAGTCCTCCTTTCCGACTGGTGATAAGTAATGCGACCTAGAATGAAATAATACTTATTTGTGTATGCATCAAAGTAGACAGGTACAAGATTTAGGGTAGAACTAAAAAATATGAAAAATAAATTTTCCGCCTAGCTGCATAACAATCAACTTTCATAATCGGTCAACCAGCATACACAATCATCGAATGTAACTGGATTTTAAAGTTTTACAATTGATTTATTGTAACGTTTAAATATTTTTTCAAGATTTTGCAAATTATGGCAATGTGTTTGAGTGTCGCAGAGCGAGACTGTCAAACAAAATTCACAGTTTTCTATTTACAAAGTTAATTCACATTTCTGAACATTATATATGTAATAACGTACAAACATGTGAATTTAGTTTTGTCTCAAAATATGCTCCTCTGAAATAAATTAATTCTCAATAAGAAGTTTATTTTGTGTATTTTTCTAAATTTGACGATGGGTCTTCAAAGAAAGCAGAGCAGTAGGACTTAATAGAAAATGGGTGATAAATAAATATAGGAAAACTACACATAATCAGCTAATCATGATTTATTTGAAATCTGTAATATAATATTAAAATAAATATTAAAAATAAACTTTTAATAGACTTTTTCTTAGATTTTTTGTATGTGATTCCCTCATCACAATAAATAGAATTAATGGTGCATGTATTTATTTTTTTATTAATATAAGTTGAATTATGAATATAGATATCAACGACTATTGTCGCCATGAATTAATGAGAACATATTTTCTCCCGCGTAATAAAAGGTTTGCCAATACAGGTAGCCGAGATTGCCAAGGCAGTAGTGTCGGGGTGATTTCGGATCAAAGGATCGCGGGTTACAATCCCGCCTCGGGCATGGATGTATTTGTGATCGTCCTTCATCGTAGCCCTTCTGCAGTTGGCTAATAAAAAAAATAATCTTCACCATTCCCTTCACCTTGTTGAACACAATTACGCTCGGAGAATATATTCCGCAGTCATCCAAGTTGTGACCATGTTACTGAGTAACTATGCATTTTAATAACTAATTTTTGTGTAATTGTGTTCAACAAGGTGGCGGAAAGGGCGAAGATAATATTATATGTTCCATATAATATATTATATATTATTTATATTATATGTACAAGCAGCGATAATCGCACTCATGAAAACTGTTCAGAAGATTGGTTGTCTCGGTAGCTGAGTGGTTAGAGCAGGTGAATATAAACCAGACGTCTCCGGTTCTAATCCTGGTCGAGGCAGCCAATTCTTTGAACAAATTTAATTTAAAAAAAAGAATATAAAAACATATTATTTCCCACAGTGACGTAAAAATAAACCGGAATGCTACTCCCCTGGCGCGCGCCAGCGCAAGCCGTCTCTAACGATGTCGTGTCGTGTCCCCGCGGCGGCGGGAGTTGCGATCAGTTATCCTTGTATCAACACGGCGGACAGCTGGGCGGTCGCAGGGCGCCGTCACGTGCGATTAACGATGTTGGTTCGTAACGACCCAGCGATGGGCCGGCTTTTTTCCACTGTGTCTAGCTAAAACTTTCCCTCGCGCGCGACGGCCGGCGCACGCCCCCCGAAGCGGAGTTGGGCAACTCGTGGTCAGTCTCGGTCGCCACGCGCCGGCCGGGCGCGCGCAAAAAACCAAGCGAGCAAACATTTCGCGACACGTGTTCATGCAACGCCAACGCGGGGAGGAAAAGTTTCGCCTGTCTCTCGGACAGTGTGAGCGAGATGTTCAGTTGTTTTTCCTGGAACGTGCTTTTTGTGGTGAAGGCGTTTCCAATACGTCGTTGTAAATTGGATTTTAAGTCACTTTTGTAGATAGTGCGAAATACCGCGGTATTTATATTTTATGACTAGAACGCTTAATTCTCTCATAACCCCTACTTCTATCAGTTCACAAACCTATATAGTTGGATTAGTAGATTTATGTTATTTTAAATTATTTCAAGAAGAGACGAAAATCATCAGGATGCTCGTGGATAATATTTCACTTGGGTAACAAAACGAGATACACCGTCTTTCCAAAGCTCTACTATATGCTTTTGTCTTATTCATATGTTATGGGAAAGAGAGTAGATTCTGTAACAGTTGTTTTTGCCAAAGAATTTGATGAGTTTCTGCATAAAATACTAACGAACTTACAAAGTCGGGAGTAGATAGGGCCACATTAGTGGCCTTAAGGAGTTTCTTCGCGACAGAAAACAATTTGAGTATGACAACAGTTTTTTATAATCAGCAATGTTGCGTCTGAAGTTTCTCAAGGATAGACCTCAGTGATAGACCTCTTTATCTAGGCGATCATTTCAGACAGCTATGAAAAAGAGATGTTCGAAATTAATTTCCAAGCAATTGGTTGTTATACCAAGTAAGTGAATGAAATGATTGACATATTTTCCAACAAGACCTTAGCTCACTTGAAATTTGGGTAAAAATAAATGGAATTAATATTAACGGATCGAAAAGTAAAATAACTACATTACTTGGAAACGAAATGCAATAGCTGTTTCTTATTTTGGAAATGACATCATTCCTCGAATATCATCGTGTAAATATCTTGCTAATTAGTTAGTAAGTTGGGATAGGAAAATCAAATAAATGAATTAATGAGCACGAAGTGGAAGTCGTTTCATTTAGTTGTTCTAATGCTAAAGAAAAGTATTGTAAATGTGGTGTAAGCTGCGATGATGGCAAGTTTCTGTAATTTTGTTTATAATTTAATTTAAAAATTGCAGGAATTTTACTGTTATATTTTGTAGTTGTAGAGTTGTTCCAATGACAAATTAGTTTTGAATTTTGTATTTTTTGAATCAAGTGCATGTTTATTTCAAGTTGCAATGTTTATCAGTGACGGTTCCTTGTGGAGAAGAAAGTTAGATACAACAATTTACAAAACATGTTTGAATGCATAAACTTGTGGGGTTGCACAATAATGATTAAAATTTGTTTGTCTATAAAAGTACAAAATGTAAAAAAAAAACAATTTCAATCCGAAATGATGAGATTTCAATACTCCTGGTTTAATTAACTGCACATACACCATGTAAGGCGCTCCAGAAGTGGCGGGTAAGGGATTGGTCAAACTGAGGGCTCGATGTTCTTTCTTGAAACGAATTGAACGATAGCCACTGCACTGTTGCAAAAGGTTCACTATGTCTGTTTCTCTGACGTAGAATGCGCTTGGATGTAAAGAAGTCTCTTTCGCAAGGAGTCGTTGAAACTAAAAAATCTGACAAAGTGGGAGAAGTCAGTAAATTTAAAATTTCAGGAAAAGTCTGTGAAAAATCAAAAAAAGGAATTAAAGATGTGATGTTTCACTATGAAACATAGCTAAGCTCCCTTCATCCCCATTATTTCTTTAAATATTTATTCGTTTTATAGAATATAGTTGAACATTAATTATTTACTAAATAAGACTCACAACAAATTTAAGTAGACTACTATATTGAACATGAGAACTATGGCGCTGATGCTTATATAAATGTCAGGATATTTTGAATACTCAGAACATTCTAGTAATACTAGGTGTCTGATGTTGATATCAATAATAGACAAGGGTTTATGTAAACACGGAATTTATCTGAGTTTCGTAATGTTGACATTAAATAAACATATAATATATATTGACTCCAGATTGGACAAACAGAACTTTAAAAAAATCGTACATAATGCTGTGAAATGGAAGTTACATTATGCTGGAAATGGCGGAACGTGGCCTTGAACGCTCTCTCGTGGGTAGTAATGGTAAATTTTAGAAAAACATCGATACTTCTATACATCAACAAAGCGTTTTCGATGTCAATAAAAACATCAATGTTTTGAATATGATAAAACATTTCAAAGTAAAATGTTCTTGTTTGTGATACATAACACGTCGATTCTAGTTTAAAGTATAATCTGCCTTAAATTTGACTGTCATCTTAATTTTCTAATCAATGTTTTATGTAGTGAAGGATTCCAATTGAATTGGAGCCAACAAAAAGGTTTGATGCTACATTTTTCCGGTTTCCATTTAACAGTGAGAAACTGTTCTTCAAATATATATTCAAATTTCTATGCATAAAATTTCGTTGTCTGTGACCCCTTTGACGTCTTTGGTGTTCTTCAGATATTAAGAAAAAAGTTCAATCTCCGAAACGTAAAATGTGTTTGCTTGCTCTTAAAAATTTTAAGCTCTTGGACATCGAACGCTTTTGTTTTCTCCGATTTAATTGCAGTTAAACGATATTACCACGTGTAAAATAATCCAGAAAGGTACCAACACTAGAGAAAGATTGCGGATAGCAAACGGTTTCAATCGACAACAGAGACAGTAGACAACCGCTGTTGCCTATGAGCAACCCACAAATAAAATAAATAGTGGAAATGTTAAGTGTATCACGATAATTTTTTTTGAACACATCCATGTTTCTTGAAAAATATATATCGATCTGAAGAAAACATGGAAATCAAAACAACGCTGTTATAATGTCGTTGTTTCTAATAAAAATTATCGTTGATTTACATAGATTTCTGTGTGCCAACCGTTCTCGTGGGAGCCAACCACGTTGTCCGCAGATTGGCATCGCCCGAGCGGCTCTGCCGTACTCGCGTTGCCCCCGCGTAATTGCGTCGATTCGCGGTACGCGCGCGCATGCGCGTGACCGACGCTGGTGGCGCCGGCGACCCGCGCGCGGGGTTTTCCGAATTATTTACGATCAAATTGAGTCCCCACCAATTTCTCCCGTTCGACCGTATTCATTTGTACCCTTGCGCTTGTCACTTCGTTTTGCCTGATCTAATAAATACCGACCGCGTTCGGTCCCTGTGTTGAGAATACTGCGTGCTGGGTGGCGATCGGTGCATTGTTCTCTACAACCTGCTGAACCGATCCTCTCTTGTATTAATATTCACGAAACAGAACTCTGTTTTATTTTTAGGAATGTTGAATGTTTTTAATTGTATAAAATTTTTGGGTATTTCCAGTAATGAAATTTATTATTAATATTCCGACAGGCTCTACAGCAAACACACCAATTCTTTATTCAACATATGTCAAAAAATTGGTGATTCAACTTCTTAATGAAAACGAATGTGAATACTGTTCCTGCTATGTATTATACTGGCCAGTTGCTCTATTCTGTCCTTTTCAATGGCTTTAGATGATGCCTAAGGAGTCGTGTAAACTTTCTGAATACTGTGTTCATTGTCCTATTCTAAGAAGGTACTTTGAAACTAATCCCCAAATCTTTTCTGGCTCACCATCACTAGACTCCACCTGTTAGTACAGAATGAATGCGCATGTTGGCAGGACTCTTTGTCTTCAAAAAGGAAGAAGAAACTAATAACTCAAAATAATACTTAAAAGAGAATAGTTGGCTATTCCCAACTCATCGCATATCGATTTTATTTTATTAATTTCCTTATACATTTTCCTCTTCTTCTATATTTCCTCTATTTCTTTTTCTCCTTAGTCGTTTTCTCCTTATTCTTCTCCTCCTCCTCATCCTACACTTTTTCCTCTTCATCTTCTTCCCCATTTCTTTTATTTTCTCCATTTTCCTTTCGTCATAACCTACTTCTTCTAAGTTTGTCTTATCTGTCATCTTCTTTATTGTTTCCAGCCTTTTTCTCTTCATCTATCTGCCTCTCTCTCCCTCCGTCTCCCCCTCTCCCTCCATCTCCTCCCGCGCTCACGAATAAAAGCGCACGCGGAGGCGGCAGCAGACATCGGAGACAAGATTGCGGTTTTTCGATTTACCTTTCGCCTCTGGATTATGAAAGGTGCGCGCCACTCCTCACCCCACACTCGCCCCCGCCCTCGACGCCGCCGCCTCCACGGCACACTCAACTGCCTCCGCCTCCCTCCTGCAGCATCCCCGAATGGAAAGCTTTCAAAGGCGGCCGCGAGAGTGTGTGCGGTGGGAAGGCGCAGGTTAACGCGCGCTCGCTGCTTTGTCCGACGCCTTTCTACTCCTGGGCGGAGTTTAAACCGTCCTGTGGCGCCTCTGTGGAGAGGTACGGGAAGGTGTGGTAAACATCATTTGCCAACGAACTCAGGTGAAGATTAGGGCCAATGGAAAGTGTAGGTTCTTCAAGGTAGGAAAACACACCACCTGAATCAGCCGGGAGGAATATGAAAAGGTTCCACGATTAGTGGCAGAAAGCTAATGGATGTTTGCCGTCAATCTAATAAAGGTGGGTCTTCACATCTCACTTTACGACCGGAGTGAGAGGAGGAGGGTGGTTTTATGTTAATTTTGTGGAGGCTGAAAAGCAACAAACTGGCCGGGAATAAGTTTCAGGTCAGTCACTACATGCAATCGGATCCAGATCCGGTAGTGTGTGAGAGCAGGAGGTGGAGGTGTAAGCGAAGTTGGTCTGTGGGGAGGCGCTGACAAATGTCCGGGCGGTGGCGGAGATGGTGACGTCAGAGACGGTGGCAGAGTCGTTCGGTCGATCCGAGCTGTAGAGGTCAGTTTGCGCGCCTTCTACCTTAAAGTATCAGGATTGAAATCCTGGTCTATCCAAGGGGGAATTTATGATCAGTTTCTTTAACAACCATCAAACAATTCATTTCATTGATTCCCAGGTTAGATCGAGAAGGCTCGGTGCTACTGAGAACCATTATTATCATAATAACAGCTGCTGAATAATCTAATATACAGGTGTCCAGACATACCCACACCAAGTTGACTTTACAAGTTGTGATGACCGCAACGACGTTAGTAGGTATTTTAAAAATTAACTTCTAAATGAGGAATTTCAGAAATGTGCAACTACTTATGGGATTCTATGCAATTCCTTATGGGCTTATGGGCAGTTCCTTATAAAAGCTTCCACGCGCATGTTCTGGTCGCAAGAGGCAGCTGTCCGTTCCCTAATACACCTACCTGCGCTTGAAAAATTTTTAAGCGTTCAAAAATTAGAATCGGACGTGTCGCCGGCTGCGCCACGTATTGTACCGAACGAACATTGGTACTGAATGTGAAGTTTCTATAGGGCTAGTTGTGGGCTCATTTGAAATCTTTAGCAGGTTGTGGAAATTTCCCTACTTACAGTCAGGGAAGCTCCTTTCATATTTCATACCGGTAACGAAGTTCCTAGACCAACTAGAACGGTCGTTGGGAGTCTATTTAGATCTCGAAGCGGTTTCGATTCCTCATAGACCATGCACCATAGACCACAGAGCCGTGGAGGATTTTTTAACCTAGTGAAGATGTACGGCATACTTTCAACAGAGCACCCGAGCGGCCGCGGCCGCGATGACGACCGCGGTGGCACCCGAGGCCCCGCACGTCCGCGCGCTCGCCGCTTGTCGGATTTATAAGCGCGCGCGTGCTCGGCATGCGGCGCCGCGGCCGCCGCCGCTGACCACTCCGCAGCGCCCTCCGCCCTCGGCCCTTGGCGCAGTCCACCCCAGGCCGCGCTAGGGAGGGAGGCCTTGCAGAATGGGAGGCAACGCCGTTTCTCAAAGCAATGGAGACCGCGAGAATGATTTTTATTATAAAAGGAGCCACTATCCTTTGTCTGCAAGTTACGAGGGAATTGTACTCGCAGGGGTCTCAAAATAATTTACTACGATGAAATAGAAATGATAATTTAAGTGTAGAGTCGTTAAAACATATTTTTTAAATAATATCTGATTCTAGGGAACCCAGATGTGAGAAGATTGATATGAGAAGAGGGAGCTGACTATGAAGGGACGTTTCAAAAGGTTAGGTCCAAATTTGGCCTCGTTTTTCTATACAGATAAATTTACACTATTTCTTTGTACTACGAAAAAATAGCTGCCGTTACGCACTGGAAGTTACTGAAAAAATACGAATGTCCCACACTCAACTCGACGACGGTTTCTGCAGCCCTGCCTACTGTAATGGAATGTCCGCCAAGGGAACTCTTTAATCGCGCGGATATGAAAATACGTCTGTTTGTTTGTAAATGGGCATTAAAATGTTTACCCACTCGCATTATTAGGCCTACATGATAATAATTAATGATTTTAGTCTAAGCGCTCGCGTTTAGCTTCAGAATAATTCACTGAACAATGCGAAATTTTCGTTTTTCCCCCCAACTATTTAAGTAATATTATCATTCACGAAAGCTTGCCTAGAACAAAAAATGTTTGATTCACGACAGAATTTTATTACAGTGAGGTTCATAACCTCAAGTAATGTAAGTGATTTTTGTGAACTCACTCCCCCTTAAAAAGCTCGTACAGCAGGATTGCGAGACAAAAATGTATCCGTAGACATGATGATGTGAGGCATATTTAACAAACTAAGATGGACTGTTTAATGACCTAGATTGCTTTTAACATCTTCTTTTACTTAAATATATGTTTGTGTACATCTAGGACGATAAAGAATAAGAAGGCGAGCTGTATTGCGTGGAGTGAACTGTTAATTGAATTAAAATCACATTTCAACAGAAAGGACATTATTAATACTAATACTAATAAATAGTGGTTTTAAAGTTAATTGTGAAACTATGTATAAAAGCTACGAAATAAATCCTAAAAGGATATTGCAAAAATGTATACCAATGTGTTATACCTTTTTCTATTCTGCGAACAAAATCAATTTTAATAGTACTAACAGTGTTTAGTTTAATAGTGCTAACTTGATTAGAAACAGAAATGAATGATCGTTATTTACAAAACGTTGGTGTTGGTATATTCTTTTTCTATTTCTACTTCCGTTAAAGTGCCGCATACAGATAGAGAATGGTACTTACAGCCAGGTTGAGCGGAATTCCACTCTTTGGGCTGGAAAACGTCTCTCTCTGGCAGGACAAAATTGATTTCGCGGAATACCGCCCAACGGGCTGAAATGCATTAAAACATGTGCGATTTTGGGCTCGTTTTCAGATTACGACGTTTTCAGATTGCGAGAATTGAATGTTAGTTTATAGTATATCACATTCGAAGTTCTTGGAGTTAATTTTAGAACACACCATTTAAAATTTGTTCTAATTTTGGACAGGTTTATGCAAGCGTTGGCTCTTCACGGAACTGGTAGCCGGCTGCGATGTAAAGATTCGCGACGGTGATAAAGACGTTTTGATCTTTTGAATGTATGGTTTAACTGCCAACATTTTCCGTTAAGCGATAGCAAATAATTATGAACATGTACGCATTTCTGTGGTAATTTTTTTAAGCGCAAATATTTAAGAGAAGTGAAAATAAGAAAGCGAGGAAATTATTTTATTCCTTAAAGCATTCCTCCCATCTGCTGTAGTCATAAGAATAGTCATAACAAATTTTAAAATATTAAGATATTATTTTTGTAATAATGAGTTATAAGTTTTTACATAAATATTATAAATTACAATGTTCACAAACAAAAAATGAAACTAATCAAGCACTTTGTATGATCACTATCTCAAAAGAACTTTATTAGAAAGTTCTTTTGATGCAAATTCAAATTTTCCGCTTGGAATGTTGAATTTTTCTTATTATCCATATAACAACGGATGTTTGTACAAAGCATCTGGCATCCCTGCTTACGGAAGCTAGCTTTGCCTTAGATTCGCAGCACGGAATGCTTCTAATGATACGCCGCTGAACCATCCTATAAAATTCTTCAGTCACACATTCTTTGAATTTCCAACAGTAGTTCCCATGTATTTTAATTTTCCTTAATTAATCTCAGTTTCTTTGCTATTGCTTACATTTAAAAACCTCTGTATTTGAAAATTGCCTCAGTCAAATGTCATTTTTCTCATATTATAATAGAACGAGAACACATAACGAGTCGTTAGGATCCTCAAATTAAAGCATAAAATCAGGTTTTAGAAGTAATGTTTTCATACTTATTATCTGCCTTCACACCACTAAGCGTATTTGTAATGCTTCAATGCTAATTTCTCGCAGAAGCCTAACTGAGTATCCAAAACAGTGGCTGGATAGAGGAAAAACATTTTCAGTGATATAGGGCATGAATGTCAATGATATTTGCAGAAATTGGGCATTTAGAAAACAATAAAATTTATCCTTTCTTTGTTGAATTTATTTACAAATAACCAAAACTATTCATTGTGAAATAATTAGAATATTCTACCATCTTCGCAACTTTTCTTCAGCTCCGAAATCCCTACTCGTACTCCTTTACTAACGTTAGTTGAAATCAGAATAAAAGGTAATAGCGAGCGTGATTGACTGAATATTATAACCATAATTTTTCGCTACAGTGTAATAGCATATATATATATATATATATATATATATATATATATATATATATATATATATATATATATATATATATTGCATAAAAACGAGCAGCAAATAAAAAAAAACAGTCCTGTCGTCGAGCAAACCAAGCACCCACTCCTCTCGCTTCCAGCAAAATGAGAGCTCAAGAAAACATGCCCAGATAATATTATGTGATGAAGCTGAGGTAGTTCATTTGCCATTATAAATCTAGACATCTACATATCTAATAATATTTAATAAACTTTTCAACATTTATAATATCTCTGCTATTTTCGTACATCATTAAATAGGTCCCGCTTTAGAAGTGATAAGGGGACACGGAATTCCCTTTTCTGGTGATGTTAAATGTTTCAAACTAATTCTCAGAAGCTATTAAAGTTGGGCCTTAGGATTTTTACAGATTACAGATATATAACTCATAATTACACTTGAAGGGTTTTGAGAAATGTGTATATTTTTGTAGATAAAACTATTTTCTTTCTAATGCAGTTTTTTTTACAGTTTTCTAGTAATGAAAGTTTTGCAGAATAAATAATACTGAGGTAATCCGAAAAACATTGTTTCAGTAAATGTAGGAGACCTTTATTAAGAACTCTTGAAAAGTTTCCTATTGCAAATGAAGGAGGAGAAAAATATTATTTAGTATTAAAAAATTCAACTTTCGAAAATGATCTTCAAAGATGTAACTCACCGAACACGCCAGCTCGATACTTTGCCACGTAAAAATATACATTTTCCAATAACGACTTCTTTTTAAGACTTTATGTTGGTTACCTTTATAACATAACGTATTTAATTTACTTTCTACATGTCTTAGGTTTTCAGTATTTTTGCGCTAGATTATGTAACAGTTTTGGAGAAAGCACCTAAGACCAATGAGAGGAGGTCTTCACTTATAAATTTAAAAAATACTTTTAAGTGATATCCACGTAATTGAAACTCCAATTTATAGATAAAATTATGAAGATTTCTGAAAAAAAAATACCAAAAAAACGTTTTTGACTGAAAATAAATTCCGTGACCCCTTAATACAACCTGTGTAACAACGTTTGGATGACGCGGCTTCTGATGTTTTTTTGTTAATTTCAATGAATCTGATTACCGCTTTGGTAAATGATTGGAGAAATTTATTACGAACTCATGAAATATTATATAATGAAAAACCACTTACTGTTTGGGACGTGAATTTATTATTTAAAGGCATACATAATTTATATGTAATTTTGAGTACGTAATTATCAGAGTCTGTAATTTTGTAGCAGATTGCTTTGTGTATTGTGAATTGCCTCTATAAAATTAATCAGTAATCATGCATTCGATGAGAAAAACCTACACAAATGTAATGATTATCATTTATGTACGAAAGATAGTAACCCTTAAAAATTTCTAGCTGAAATTACAGTTGTTTATTGTGATGTGCATTACAATGATACCAGTAATTCAGCTCCAGAAAAGCTGTTTCGTTATTGATTGATTTGGAAGGTTGGCATTTGTTATGGAATTTTTGCATTTCCAATTTCATAGTCATAATTTGAAATATGTAGTTTGGGCTTTGGTTTCCAAAATTCATGGGCTGAATTAATTCATACTTTAGAGTGAACGAGATCTCAGTAATATTAGAATTTTCAGTCTCCCTCGTTAATATATACAATGTTGGTCGTGTTAAAGCGCGGAGCTCACTTTCGATATCAAAAGTTTGTCACTGGCACTATGGTTATATTTTTGAGTCGAGTTCTTGGGTACTTGATTGGACTAGTTTCCTGCACAAGAGATACATTCAGTTGATTTTGGAATAAAATTTTTCAAACTATTGAAGTGCATTACAATGATACCAGTAATTCAGCTCCAGAAAAGCTGTTTCGTTATTGATTGATTTGGAAGGTTGGCATTTGTTATGGAATTTTTGCATTTCCAATTTCATAGTCATAATTTGAAATATGTAGTTTGGGCTTTGGTTTCCAAAATTCATGGGCTGAATTAATTCATACTTTAGAGTGAACGAGATCTCAGTAATATTAGAATTTTCAGTCTCCCTCGTTAATATATACAATGTTGGTCGTGTTAAAGCGCGGAGCTCACTTTCGATATCAAAAGTTTGTCACTGGCACTATGGTTATATTTTTGAGTCGAGTTCTTGGGTACTTGATTGGACTAGTTTCCTGCACAAGAGATACATTCAGTTGATTTTGGAATAAAATTTTTCAAACTATTGAAGTGAATAATTATTCTCTCACTTTTATAGTAATTAAAATAAGTGTTTATATTGATTTACTGCCCCACATTGGGCATACTATTGAAGTGAATCAAAATACTTCCTTTTATAATAATTAAATTTACAATATATTTTATTGTTTTTCCCGATAATTACTTTCCCCGATTTATTTATTTTGCCCTTCTTTGATCGTGCTATTGCGGTAATTCACAATTTGCCCCTATCATTTTTCTCAATATTTCTAATTAAATGGAGTGGCTTGCTCTAGTTTTCAGTTAAGTTTTGGGTGTCAGGATACTACGCTTTCTCAGGGTATTGTTCTTTTTGTGTGTGCTGGAAAACATCGCTGATACGAGTATTCGGCTAGTGAATAATTTAATTTAGTTAGGGAATATTTATTAATACTCTTTCTCATAAATTAAACAACTTGTAAATTTCGTTTACTGTATTGCCTGCGACATTAAATGTCGTCTGCTAAACTTTTTATTTTAATTTCAAATTAGTTTTGATGTTCAACAATGTTTCTTTATCTTTCCCTAATTTTAAACTGTTTGATAGCCATCGGATCTCCATAAACAAACATAACAATTCTTGACCTATCTTAATAGTACCTTACAATTACACACATGACACTGCTACAATATTTTTGTTGAAGTTTTTCGCCGCCTATTATCCAAACTTACCTTTTGAAGATTCTTCTCTGCAATCTTGACATTATCATCGAAATCAGCAATTGTTCCATGAATCTACCTGGAGCTCTTCTTATGTCCACATTGAATTTTACTTTTCATTTTAAATTCAATAAACTAGTGTTCGCGACCCAAATATACCGCAAATGTTAATGTTTTCTCTCTAATAAATTACTTTTAAATTACTACCATATTCCCTTACATCCTTGAACCACATGTCCATTTTCTATCTCCACGTACTAATTTCAAAATATTTCAACTTCACGCCCTGACGACCACCGATGCTTCCTCTACCAAATCCAACATATTTCTGACCAAAATCGTTCGTTTTCACTTCCTATCCGGCGTAAGCGGATCACTTGTGTCATTGTTATTTCAGTTACACGATGCGCTCTTGTCGTACCCTAACCATACATCAAGCGTCTTTTTCCCCTATCAACAATGTCCTATCTCATTTCTCTACTTTATTACCGGTAAGATCCTAATTTGTTACAAATTTACTTCATTCATTTAATATTTAGATTTTCAGACTTCTTACACTCTCAATGTCGCGTATTAATTTGCGTCATCACGCAATTTCTTATATTTCGCAATATATTCGACATTATAGTTTTGCTTACAAATGCCAAAAACATCACAAGGTATTTTGCCTTGACTCACTATAAAGAGCTCATGTTTCATTGGAGTCTGATAAAGTGAGTGCGGCGAAAGGCTTCACGCGTAGTTTCAGTACTTTCACACGTACGCAGCAACGAAGATCAAATATAGTGTTTTAGTAATAAAAAAATATAGAAAGAGTTTCATAGATTAAAAAGTGCTTGTTTTAAAGGTCTGCCGAACATAAAGACTGCACACATGAAGGGATGGGACTGTGATTGTAACTCTACTACTGAGGACAACCTTTAATTTTATTTTTCGAACTTTGGTCTTAGAAAATACCTAGCAGACATAGATATTAAATAGTCCAGCACTAGTGTAATTATCAAGTATAATTATTATGTATAATTTTCTATAAACTATTTCGGCATTTTCTATTTTATATATTCTATGCTCTTTCTAATAAATGTAACTGGAATCTTCAAATGATTCACAAAAGACCCGCGCTCATCCGCGACGCAATTTCTTTCTTACAGTGAAAAATATCGCATCTAGTCACTTCAAGTTTCTAATAAAAATAAAATATATATTTTCGACAAATACTCAAGTTAGTGCAGTATTCAGAATCTCACTCAATTATTTCTATTGTATTTTTATCGGGAAAAGCGTGATAATTTTGATTGTAACCCTAGCCCTGACATATGTATCGTTGTCAAAAAAATTAATAGATTTCAACTACAAAGGATGATATGGTAAATATGCAGTCATGTAGGCGCGGAGTGAGAGTGTCTCGTAACCCTTCAGTCAGTTCCAGTCAAGTGTCCTGCGGCATAGTCCCGCTGTAGAGAGAACGGCTTACGGAGCGGGTGGAGTCGGGCAGTAGAGGTCGGGAGACCACGGCTCGGGAGGCGGGCGAACGATGTTTAACCGGGAACCGCCCCCGCCTGCACACATTACGCAGACCTCAACCCTGCTCCCCCCCCCCCCGCGCCCCGTCAGGCGTGAACGCCCGGCCCGCGCGCGGCCGCCGTGGTGTGCGCCCTCGTGTAGACCGGTGCCTTCTGCCCCACCCCCCATCCCGTGCCTTCCCACTCCTCTTTCCTTCTCCGTCCCTCTTCGGTCATCTTCGGTTCTCCCAAACGCCTTCGGCTCACTAGGGATGCGAAATCGATGTCTTTGTTTTGTTGACAAACAATTCGGAGAACTGGCTTCTTGAATGGAAATATTTAATGATTACATTTCGTATTCGCAAACTATGTTTGATTAATTAGAAGAATAAAAATACGGTACTATTTGTTGAGGAAAGCCGCTATTTCTGAAGATAAAATCTTTCTCTGAGCGTCTGCTAAAAGCTCCCAATTTACACCAACTTCGGAGAAGGTAACATCCCTTTATCCATATCTCTTCTCCATTCTCCTGCCTCGCCTGGTGGTGTGATTTATTAGTATTTACGAGACTTGTCTGATGCTAAGGTCAATAGTCCCGAAAGTGTAGTGCATTGTTTTAATCGCGGGAGAGTGTTGCAATCTCCCTTCCGCGCCGAAGGGAGAGATCCGGCTACGTCCTACGTACATGTCTGCTTGCAGGGTTTCGCCCACTAAGGCATTATAAGAACTATGTTGGATTTGGTAGAGGAAGCATCGATGGCTGTCAGGGCGTCAGTGAAGTTGAAAGAAGGCGAAGTTGAAATATTTTGAAATTAGTCCGCGGAGATAGAAAATGGGCATGTGGTCCGAGGATATAAGAGAATAGGAAAGTAATTGAATAGTAATTTAGAGAGAAAACATTAACTTTCGTGAGATAATTGGGTCGCGAATATAGTTAAATTGAAAGGTTAAATTACGTGTGGTCGTAAGAAGAGCTCCAGGTTGATTTACGGAACAGTCGCTGATTTCGATGACACTAAGGTATCAACACTAGCATCACCGGTGTACCGCTGCAGCAAGGACAATCTCTATGTTCCCGACTGGACTCCCGGCATGTGTGATAGTGTAGTGCATGTGTGTGTGTATGGGGGCTAAGACATGGAAGAGGATAGTGAGGGTATCTCATGAGGAACGCGTTGCCGCAGTTCCTGAAAGAATCTTGTTTGTCTTCGTGAGGGGTCGTGAATGGTTTGTGAATGTCGTCTGGGGTCGTTTGATGCGTATTTTCACAACTAGTTTATAAAGTTAAATTATATATTTCACCAACCCAAGTTTCTTTTTGGTAATGCATTTAGGCTCTTTGCATTTTGAACTTGACTTTGTGTAATAAATATTCTCTGTTACGAATGTGTTTCGAAGTGTAAATAACCTGCCGTATGAATACAAATCGATTCCTGGTAATATGCATTGCTAATTTTTGGTATATGTTCACATATGTTAGGATGCAAATAGTGTAACACCCATTTCACAATTAAATTATTTCTAAAAATATTATTAGAAGTTTGTGTTAGATGAAACCACATACTCTAAGGAAAATTATGCAGTTCAAGAATATTCTTTCTTTTCGGTCAAAGTTTTTCTATTTTAGATGAATCACAAATCGAAATGGTCCCGTTTTTTAAGCGCGACTTATCCTTTAAAATCGTTCTTCCGAGTTAAGAAGTTAAGAAGATCAAGGCAGCTTCGGGAGATGATTTCAACACTGTCCGGGCCCGAAATTGAACCAGTAAGTCCACAATGTAGCAAAAAGAGCTCTGCGCCTGCCAAAACTGATTTGATCCTGCAATATAGAACGCTTGAAAATTGCGCTCGACGTTTGCAAAGCCAGTTGGGATACATACGGTGTATTGTTTGGCATTCTGTTCTAACGTAATCGCAAGCGTACTCATGCTACTGAAGAATAATAAAGTGCTGCAAAGAAGTCGTACCAAAGCTATGATTCTCAGGCAAAACTGTGAGTGAGTGCTTAGTATTTCGACTGCGAGTCACACTGCTTCATAATTCTACAAGCATTATCGATCACTTGGTGTCTGACGTCTCACACGTTGTACCTTATGCTTACGAAATCGTGCAACAACAAAACTCCAGTATGATAATGAGGACAAAGCATTTTGATGTGCGAGTATTTCATAATCTTATGCCACTTTTTTTGCCAGAATTCATTTCTGATCATTTTAAAACGGCTATGCACAGATTTCTTTTTGGGAGATAAGGAATCATCATATATAACAAAAGCCGTACTTCATGGCTACGAAAGTAATTTTGAATCATTCTTTATATAGGAAGTCTTAGGTGGTGTAACGTTCAGCATTCCTCTTTTCTCTTATACTAGAGTTCTTGGGTTTGAATTCGAGCAATATGACGAACGCCTTCTCCGAGCAATATGACGTACAGTAAAGAAAAATAAAGCGAGCTGTCCCTTATTGTAGATTTCGGCGTAGAAAATAACGAGGAGCTCAACGACGCCTTTGGGATAAATTCTAAAAACTGCCCATTACTCTAGAAATATTTCCTTTCGCTCTACGCAACATTGTAGACAAGAAATGCCCTCTATCTCTCGGTCTCTTAGTGGGTAGGTGTTATCAATAAAGTTCCCTATACAGGATTACGTCATGTACACTGGGGATATGATCAGCGCACGATTACACAGTTTTTTGTATGCGGAACTCCCTTTCACCATGAACGGTAGTGCTGCTCAGTCATACAGTAGAAGATAACTAGTCTTTTACAACTGCAAACACTAGTTTCCCATTACAATAATATTATACGAACTCATAACTGTTGACATGACGGATCGATTTGTAACGTAATTACGTAGCCTTATGTTTTTTATTGTTGAAAGTCTAACAATACGATTATTAAATGTATTGCTCATGTATTTTGAATTAGTATTTTCCTTATTAAATTAATTTTAGAGGCGTTCCAACGTTTCTTTAGCGGCAAACCCTCAGACGTCCATTCTAAAGAATCTCTGTTCTAAATCTGCGGCTTGGGGATTCGATACTTATAGTTTTAACAGCGGAATTATAACCACATACTCTCGCCTTATCCTGAACAGATAATACGGAACGGAACAGAACAGATTCGTGTGTTTCGAATATGTGAAGAACTTCAAACCAAAGTTCAGTGCCAAGTGGTGCTTGGCATGTGGGTTGCCTTCTTTCCATGCGTTGCGAGCTGGCGTCACATACTGGTTGGGTGAAGGCGCAAAGGGCGGTGCGGAGGGCGGCGCGGCCACGCGCACTCACGTGACTCCACATCTCCCCTTCGCACGAACGAAATTGCGTCATTACAGTGGACGCTGCTTGTTTTAATCACGATTGATGTTAGCATTTCGCGAATATTGTGGTATCCTGCACGGTCTAATATTGCAGCATTAAGAAAACGTCGGTTATTGTGATTAAAATTCGTTTTATGTTGTTATTTTGAAACGCATTTCAGTTACGGAGTTCTGAGCCTTCATGGGTCCCGCAACTCACAGAAGACCAACAAATACTATTTGGTATTCGCGTGAAAAAATACTGAGCACTCGACCACGAAAACGAACACACGACAACGTAGAAAATAACGAGGAGCTGAGGAACTGAGCACACGACAACGAAAAACAAATTCTGGAATGAATGGCTGCGGATGACATCACTACATTCACGAGCTCGGCAGAAGACTACATAAATTATTATGTCCCTGTCTGGTTTCCGCCATTGTTGAAGTTTGAGACGGTTTAATATATTATTAATATGTCATCAGGTAATTGGCTGGAACCAAAATGATCGCTACCTGGCTGAATTCTCCAATGGCCGGCGACCGTACTACGTCGTTTCCTGCAGTCATTTCTTTTGCAAATGAGTCATTTTCGTTTCGTCTGAGAAAATCTACAGATATAGGAGATGCAGATATAACGATAAGCTGAGCAAGCCCTTGTGTACAAGCTAATCCAAAATTTGTGAATTGGAACGTATGTAAACCTTGATGCAATTTTCGCGAAAAGAAAATCCGTATTGTTTTTAAATTATTAAAGAAAGAGGACTCTAGCAATAAGGGGAGACAAACTGCGTTATAATAGAATGAACGTTTTTCATTAATACGCTGATTTTTTTTGTCGCTCGATAACTTATTCAAAATTGTTTTTATCCAGTAAGAGGCTGTACTAATTTATTTTAACGAAGAATCTTTTCTTAGGTTAGAAACAAATCGACCAAGAAGCGTAAATGTATTATTTATTTGTTCTGAAATATTTTTTTAAAGAAGTGGTGTATAAGCGTTACAGGTGTTTCCATGCCTTAAAGTATTGTTTTTTCGAAAAAAAAAATACTGCTGAGTTACCTGGAAGACAACTGTCCTTCGTTGTCCGATCCGGCGCGGCGGCTTCATTTTGTGAAGTACTCCTTCACTCCGGAGAGCCTGCGACCTGGAGGCACGAAAAATGTCGAAGCTTGTTACCAACTCCTCGTCACGGGCTTCAATTTCCGTCCAAACACTTTTTGCCAGCGGAGCCCGCGCTCCCTCCACCCCTGCCGACCCAAGGGGCAACCTCTGAGCACTTGGTGAGGCAAGAAGCAATTCCCCAAGGACCCAGACAACGGTGGTGGCGGAGGTGAAAGTAGGGATGGATGACTGGTACATGAGGGTAGAGACGGGACCCGAAGAAATGAAGTCCGAACCAGTTGCACTGGCGGGATGAAAGAAGCGACGACGAGAAGTGTAGTGTAAAAGGCACTTAGGAGGGTGGCGGAGACGGTGGTACGGCAGGATAGGAGGAGGGGCGGGGACAAAGATAAGGTGGTGACAGTGGTGTGGCGGGGACGATGGTGTAGCGGGAACGGGGGTGTGGCGGGAAGGGGGGTATGGCGGGGACTGGGGTATGGCGGGGACGGGGTTGCGGCGGGGACGGGCGTGTGGCAAGCCCGGAAGTGTGGTGGGGATGGGGATGTGTGTCGGGAAAGGGTGTGTGGTGTGGACGAAGAGTGTCGGGGGGGGGCGGGGAAGTGGAGGGTCCGAAAGTGTGATTGCATAGCGGAGGAGAGGACAATTACGCAGATGAGGAGGGTTGGTTGCGTTGTGGCGTTGCGGATGCTTACTTGGCGGAGGAGGCGCGGCGGGGATGGAGGCGCTGTTTCTTGGCGGAGGAGAGGACGGGTATGGGTGGAGGAGGGGATGTTTTTGAGGTGGATGACGGGACGGTTACTGGGTGGATGATGGGACGGTTGCTTAGTGGAGGACGGGACGGTTGCCAGTCAGAACAGGGGAGGTTTCGTTGCAGAGGAGGGAATTGAGGCATGGTGGGGACGGAGGCATGGCAGGGAGGGAAGTGAGGTTGCTTGGCGTAGGAGTGGACGGTTGCTATTCGGAGACAAGCGTGGCGGGGACGGGCTGGGGGGGGGCGCGAAACGCGTCTGAGGGCGCCCTTCGCCGGAGCAAGAAGCAGCTCGAGCGGGGGCGGAGCGGCGCTGCCAAGCGCAGCGCGAGGAGGGCGAGGGGGGGTGATGGACGAGCCGCGTGATGGATGGCGCCCGATGACGACCTCGGAGCGACGGCCTGCGGCGCGTCCGGCGGGGAGACGGCGTCAGGGGCGGAGGGAAGGACGCAGAATATGCAGGAGATGGCGTGCATGGCCTTGAAGCAATGCGGAGATTGACAAGGGCAAATGGGAGGTCAAGTAGCTGAAGCTTGGTCACTTACGTAGGTCTATTGAGGGAAAAGAGCGTTAATGGGAGAGGTGACAGATTAGAATTAGGTAAGTGAAATTATGGGGGGTGAATTGCTTGTGAATGACAAGAATGGGGTGAGTCGGAGAAGGAATATTGACCGCGTTTGTCATTGAGGAATATGAGTGGTTCGTGGAGAAAGAAATATCGCATAGTTCAAAGAAAAGTGGTCTGGACATAATTTAATTTCAGAATAATCTTGTGGGACACTGTTGACTGACACGATGGGCATTACAGATACATATTCAACAAGAGAGGTCACCTTTGTGCAAAATGATAACGACCGTGTCATTGAAAAATGCAATTAATTAATATTGGGTTATTACAATCAGCAATTTCCATAATTTAATAATTTGCTTATTTATTTTAAAGTTGCTTTTCCATAGGTCTTGTAACGCACTCAACATATTTGCGTAATAATTCAAAGCACTCGATCTCCATTCCTAATATAATGTCGACAATTACTTTCCTTAGTGGTTGCAGAAACGGTATATCATTAGACTATCAAAGTTCCTTAGTATATACAAAGTGAAAGCAAAACAAACATTGGATTTCTAATTAACATTCGGATTTTAGTGAGCGTCTGTAATAACACACCACATTATCTTCGCATGTGCTAGTACAGATAATACTGTCATGATTTTGATGACAGATAAGTGATGATATATGATGGTGACAAAGTGATCATGACAAAAAGCGATGTGTAGAGAAGAAGAAAATTATGACCATGAGGTGATAACTGTGAGCCTGGAAAGTAGGATCACAGAAGCTGCCAAATCGGCAGGTGCTTAGGCGAGTGCTTAGAATGAAGGAGGGAATGCTAAATGGCGGTTTGTCATCTCAAGGAGACCCTTATCGGATCCTGAGAGGCGCGTGGGACCGCGAACGCGTTAAACGCCGGGGCGCCTCTGGGGAGTGAGGTGATGGTGATGTAGCAGAGAGGGCTCAACGTCAGAACCAGAAATGTACGGCCCTCGCGTCAGATGTTGGACTGCGAGAAAAATAACGGAAAATGGCAAGTAATGCCGCACACCAATCTTCTTTGTGGTTGCCTCGCGTCATCAGAACGTGACTCTCAAAAGTGGTGTACATCGTGTTATATGTAGAGTAATCAATATTAATATTATCCACTTAATTCACGACTAATGATGTTAGTTCTGCCTAGGTTGCAACCACCTTCCAAAGGGGCAGTGACTGTGGGTGCTTCTATAGTACTTCGAAACATTTCAGTGCTGGTTCTGGAAAGCATTCTCTTGTACTTCTCAGTCTTTTAAATAATCTGGTAGTTTGGACAAGTTCTTGCATAAATTTTGTAAAACGTATCCTGGAATTCCGATAACATCTCCACGTTTTGTTTCTTTACGCCCCCAATCCGTCTGTTAACTATGTCGAAAGTCTTGTATTTAAGACGTTTCTGACATTATTGTTATTATTATTACTATTATTATTATTATTATTATTATTATTATTGTTGTTGTTGTTGTTGTTGTTTCGCGACTCGGCCATAGTGGAGACGCGCAATACGTGCATCCCACAGGGGCCGTCATTATTATTATGGTAAGTGCACGTTATTTTTCTATAAGGAAAAATCAGCATTTTAATGCTGATTCCATTTTTATATCCCAAAGTTGTTAGCCCTTAGGAATGGAATGAAATTTTGATGATGATGATGATGATGATTATTATGATGAATGATGCAGTAGCGACATACGAACATACAGAAACACACACGACACAACCATACTCGAGGCGGGGCTCCAACCCGAACCCGCCATCATTCGGTGCGAGACCGCCACTACACTACTGCCTTAGCGACCTCGACCATCGGATCGGCATTATTATTATTATTATTATTATTATTATTATTATTATTATTATAGAGACAGCTTCTAATTAAAATATGCAGTTCATTTTTTGGTTATTGAAGGACGTCAGCTTCGTTCTGAAATGTTTGCACTCTTTTGCATTGATACTAATTTTTAATGTACACGGATAATGTAATTAGCAAGGACATTAATGTGCATTTAAGAATTTGCTACTTTTTCTTAGAAATTGTCGTTCTTTCTACTTCTAAATAACTTTCCTTAGTACTCCGATTAGTCCGCGTAATTTGACAACCTCCAACGTGAACGATTAGGCTACTATCAGATACCAAATAACACCTTCAAAGGAGGGGCATCACACTAGTGAAAGAAGAGCGGCTCCTAATTTCATCTCCTCTTTCAAGCTTCGACCGTTCTCCGCTCGGGGCGTCGTCGAGCGGTCTCGTCGAAAAATTGAAGATCGCGTGCCTGCCTCTCCGTCCCCCTTCCCCATCTGCGCCGCCGCCACCGCCATCGCTTCGCAAATGGAAAAACGTGGATGCGAGTGGCCCCGTCCGATCGCCAAGTTACGTGGGCGGCTTAGGGATTAATCCATTTGGCGCCGACGCCCCGCGCGATCCACCGCGCGCGAGGCCAAAGGGCGAGTTAAGCGCCGCTTCCACGAAGGTGGTCATCGATCTAACACTCCTCTTTGCCGATTGATTCATTATTTCATGTTTCTGTCAACTGTTACGGCCAATAGTCCCTTAAGCGTAGTGCATGCGCTGCGGTGATGGTGGTAGAGGTAGAAGTAGTAGTGGTGGTGGTGGTGGTGGTGGTGGTGGTGGCGGCGGTGGCGGCGGCGGCGGCAGCGGCGGTGGTATTACTTCCCTATTGGATGGGGAGATCCCGCGCCGATCTACTCGTCGTCACCGCTGCACCCGAGACAAGCTCTAAAATACCGACGTATTGTATGGTAGTGTAGTGCGTGTAAGTGCAAGTGTGAGAGGTGAGGATAGGGCAAGGAAGTGGAAGGAACGATCGCGCGCCGTCCATCGCCCATTTCCTCCGGCATTGTTCCGGCATTGGCCTGGCGTTGATCGAAGTCACCTAGGAAAACTACTGATCAGAGCTGCTAACCGCTAGTACTCTCAACCACACAGTGGCTGTTGGCTTGAGAATCGTGCGCCCGACGGGACTCGAACCGTAGGACCTTCTGGTACGGGGGCACTGCAGTGACATCTGTTAATTAATCTTGAATCGGTTGGTGTACCATGGGAAGACGCGAAATGGTACATCCTCATTGCAAAAAGAGTTTGAGTGTTGATGTTCGACTAGAGGTAGCGTTCCGTCGGCGCCTAATGGAAAACCCTCCCTTTGGCACTGCACTGTGCATGAGGGTGTAAAACGATTAAACGACATCGAAATAAAGCTACAAAATACCTTTTTGCTGTTTGTGCGACCTTTTCTCCCCAGAACTGTGTTCTTTTTCAACAGAAACGATGCATTTGCTATTATACGACAAATTCGGCGTTGTTTTACTTTGCTAAAATTAAAAACATCAGAGACAGACAATGGTAATTTAATTGTTGAAATGTTCAAACAAAAGTCCTTAGAAGCATCGAGAGGTGCAACCGTCGTCATTTAATATCCTCTTACTCGATGTCCGCCAATCATGGTACTGAAACTGTGGAAAAATGATATAAATTTTGGTCAAATTCAGGTTGATTTTTCCCAACGTGAACAATACCGCTCAGTTCGAACTGTTATGACAGCTGGTTATAAAATGGCAAAATTGGTGGCGCATAGGAATGCCCTACACTGTGTTTCTAGGTATTGTAAGTCGTCATGAATATCGCAACTTCCTCTGTAATACGAAAGTCTGCATGCTGAGCATAACAAACAAGAATTCGTTATAAATAACTATGTATAATGTCTAGATAATGCTCTTTATTTGGAGGTGCTCTTTTTTTATTTACACCGAGAGAGGGGGCTGAATACATCAACTGATGTCACTGCAGTCCCTCTCACCGGAAGGTCCTAAGTTTCAGTCCCGACAATGGCCAGATTTTCGACACTAGATTGTCTACTAGGTCGAATTCAGTTGCGGTCTGGAAGAGAATTATAGAGACCGGCTGCTGTTATTGATAATTTTCCGTGGTTTCTCCGATCAACACCAAGCGAATGCCGGATCAGTACCCTAACAAATGGGCCACGGCCGCGCGCGATCTTAAAATGTCTGATGGTTATAAAATAATATCATATAAAGAATAGTGCGCATTATATGAAAATACAAAATCCGAACTTGATTCCGAAATCCGAACTCGAAATACCAGATTAAGCAGCATCATAATTGTTTTTGTGCGTAATATTTCAACAACTGCCTTGAGATTTTATTAACTGCAATCTTTGACCATGGGAGGTGGATAAGCAGGCTTTATTTGTATCTATTTGTTTTACATAACTAGGTTTCCATCTAACCGTCGTAGACCTTTTTTCATTGATTTTGACCCATAACTTACAATTGTTTTAGAGTAACGCTTCTTAACACTAAATGAGTACCTATCACTTTCCGGTCTCGATACTAGAAATATATCTAGATAGAATTCTGCCGTTGTCTAAAAAGAATTCAGGCGAATGCCGGAACAATACCTTAATAGGGAGTTGGTCGTAGCGTCAGCACTATCGATCTTCTGTGCGTGCGCAGATGCACCGAAGTTGTGCGAAACTTGAATTGCGCATGCGCAGAAAATCGATAGTACTTTAGTGTTCGAGGTGGCACAAACTCCTTAATACTTTGGTAATTGGCCGCGTGCGCGTTATTTCTGTCCCCGTTTCCCTCTCTAACACACCACACCACACCACACCACACCACACCATACGCTCTTTCATGCGTACAATACCGTACATGCCGAGAGACCAGTCGGAAGCTTCCAGCTTGTACCAGGAGGGGTGCGCTTTGCTCGGGGAATTTCCTGGTCGGGGAAACACGCATGTGGATCGGCGCCGGATCTCACATTGGAGCGTGGGACAAAACCCGGCACCTCCCGCAACATAACACACCCAACACTTACGAGACTAATGTAGCGGTTGTCACGCTGTTGTCGGGAAACACAAAATAATCAATCAGTCAATCCTTCCGGTGTCCGTCCAAACCGCCGCGAGTCGTCGAGACGGGGGTGAGCGCGTGGCCCTGGGCGAATCCGGGCGAATGGCGGGTGGGCGAGGGGCGAGGGGCGAGGGGCGTGGGGCGAGGGGCGAGGGGCGAGGGGCGTGGGGCGAGGGGCGAGTGGCTTGGCGCGTGGGGCGTGGGGCGAGGGGCGAGGGGCGAGGGGCGAGGGGCGAGGGGCGAGGGGCGAGGGGCGCTGAGCGGGGGCGGCGTCGCCTGCAGGGTGGCATCTGTCCGCAGTCTCGCGGTATCGGCAAACCGTCACGCGCCGGCGCCCGTCGCACCTGCGGCCCCCCGCCCCCCGCCCCCCGCCCACCGCCCACCGCCCACCGCCCACCGCCCACTGCCCACCGCCCCGCCCCACCGCGTTTGCGGCGTCGCCCCGCGGTTTGCCCTGCGTTTGACTGCGCGTTTGTCGGACCCTCCCGCTTAACCGACGCCCCGCCTCCGCTCCCTCCAGGTGTAATCGGTTACACCAAAGGCACACGATAGCTGTTTTAGCCGGAAGCGCGGGGGATGGAAGTAAAAAATATATCACGCTTAAGAATGAGTCGCTACTATTGTGGGAACAATAGGAATACATTTTATTGGAATTTACTACACATGAATATCAATTGTAATATCATGATGAATGTGAATTTCATCTCATTGAAGGTAGTCTTTTTGATATACAAGTAAATAGGATGAAAGAGTTATTCCATGCGTTTGTTGGCTGTCCTCCCCGCTTATCAGTTCATACTTGTGAAATCCAAATTTCTCGTAGATAGGTGGACAATTAATGATAAATAACGAATAAGTAATCTTCTTTGCGAGAGAAAGCGAAACGTTCAAGTTGGACAGCAATTATCGGAAGCTGGTAACATTTCCGGGGTACCTAGTGGCATACACTTAGTTTCTCATCTTTACGAATTATCTTTCCACAAAGTAAATGTTTTAACGCCAAGATTTCAACTCTTCTCTGACAGATAATGCCGGAAATGTTTTGGATAACACAAAATAACGTAATCACAGAACTATTTAAACATAATCTATTATTGGGTGAATACTAAAAAACGATAATTTTTTTAATGTTGCATTATTGCAACTTTTCCAATTTTGGAAAATTCAGGATTTCAAGGAAAATCTGACCTACGAGACTTTTATAAGTGTTTCTCGCAAATTATGTTAAAACAACTCATATTTTCGATAAGTTGTGCTTGTGTTAATTGAAACCTCTCATTTTGAAGAGGTTTTGTTAGTATTTTTTTGTATTTTTCATATTATAATTGTAGGAAGACTCAAAAAAATTAGAATTGTTGTAGTTTTCGGAAATTCAGGATATTTAACTACAACTTATTTATAATCGTGCTTTACTTTAAGGACAAATTAAAGAAAAATTGGAGCCATTTTCGAGAAAATTTTGAAAATTTCGTTAAATAGTTATATAAAGAACCCCAAAAAATCAAAATATTCGTTACAAATTCAAGGGAACCTGACATGAGCT
The DNA here is from genome assembly GCA_038098605.1 of Gryllus longicercus. NCBI lineage: Eukaryota > Metazoa > Arthropoda > Insecta > Orthoptera > Gryllidae > Gryllus > Gryllus longicercus. Next base: position 7,095,747 of record JAZDUA010000012.1, on the reverse strand, counting down.
AAACCGATCAGAAATATCTTTTTTCTTAATTATACTTTTTGATTAGCCGTTAGCTTTGCTCATGGGTGGACTGAGGGACTGACGGACGTTTTGTCGTAACCTCATTTTTTGCAAAATTCAATTTTTTCTAAAAAAAAATCCCGTTATTTCTGCGGCGATACAATATTTGTTCTAGGATGAATGCGGCAACCACGTGCTCTACCATTTTGTAGGGTCAGGGCATTTCACACAATATCATACTAGCCAGCTAATGACACAGGACGTTTCGTCAGCACTACATTTGGTCATCACATTGGAGTGGAATAAACATGTGAAGTATGTCATGGGTTAATCTTCGAGTTCATGTACATTTTCAGAAAAAAACGCAAAAAATGCAATACTAAAAGAAATCAGGATACTTTGCTTATTAGGACAGTAATGGAATACGGAGTTATTGGAATTCATACAGAATTTAACTTAAAAAGAGCTTAGACAGATTTAGAAGTACAGAGACAATACAAAAAACTCAGAGAAACATATTTGAACATTGTTAGAGCACAGACGAAAAAGGACACAACTTTGCGGTCCGTATTCATTATTCACAAGTTGCTTCACAAGATGGGATCTTCTGGATTCCTTTCTTTCCCGTGTATTGTCTCTTCTCCATTCCTACGCTCTTTCTCCAATTTTCTCTTCCCCTTCTTACCGCCCATAAACACTTGTATAATTTGCATACTTTACGTACGTAATACTACATTTATACGTGTACACACATAATTAATTTAATTGCATATTTTCATCGGGACACCATTGTGACGGATTTTATTGCTTTCAACGCTAGTCATTGTTCTTTTTGGCCATTGATAGAAAAGAGCTCTAACTGATATTTTTACAAATAGTTAAATTTCCACAAATTTGCTAAGTTTATTCAGGTTTTTATACAATTCGCAAAGGACTGTAATAGAAAATTATTTGAAAGTGCAAACAATATATTCTACAGGAAGTTAATATACTAATTAAGAACACTTTCTACTTCAACGCTTTAGCATGTTACCATAGAACTGCAGTTATGGAAGAGATGAAAGTACATTTAAATATAGAGAGGTCTTACACTTTGTTCTGCTCGAATGTTATTGTGAACAGTGAACATACAATTTTAGTATGGAATAGCCGGAGGTTCGGAAAAATCCAGTAGTTAAGGAGTTTTTACAAAGCGGTCTGTTTTTGTGACATACGAGTGTTGGGACAGAAGTCATATCAACAATTTTTTTCTAAAATAAATTTATCTGATTGCACAATTTAATTTTTAGCGTGAAAGAAATGCTGCTATGGGGTGTGTACGCTCAACAGACGGATCAGGGTCATTAGCACAGAGAGCAACGTGAGATCAGTTGTCCGACTACCGCCGTGCGAGATAAATGTAAACTGTTTCGAGCAGCGCTCATACTTCAAGACAGCCATTCTCCTTTAGAGAAATGCCTGAGACCGTCACAAGGAATTAATGGAAACTCTTGGGAATAATTTCCTTCGCAATATGGACAGGAGAGTTTCTGAGAGGACGCATAGCAACCAGTGATCAGCAAAGCACGTGACAACCTGTGGGTGTGCGGTAATGTAGCATCTGCCTAGTCGGGCTTTTAGAACGGGAATATAGAACCTTTGGAATGATGTTAACTCATACATGCAAAAAGGTTTTGAAACATGAAATTAATACTGTCATTTCAAATACCTTAATAGATATGAGTAACAATTTTGGCGTGTAATTAAATTTCCATGCACTTACCTTGTCCTTTCGTGTGTATATTTAACATTTTTCCGCCCGTGCTTGTACTCTTACAAAAATAATAGTTGCCATGACGTACGCCCTAACACTCGTAATTTGACGATAATCTTATCTTCTAAGAAACGTGCATCTTCGAAACGTTGCCCGTCGCCTATACGAACGCATCTCTTACCTCGATTCGCCAGACGTCTGCGAGTCCACGCGCTCCGCCTCCTGCCCCTGGCTCTCCACGCGTCGCCGTGACAGGCGGGGAGTTTTCTCATTAGGCTCCGCGGTTTGTCGCCTTAATTACGGAAGTGCGACTGTCGTCTGGGAAATTGGGTTAAAGACTGCGCGGTGTGTGTTCTGTCGCTCGCGCCTCAGCCGCTCCTCCGGCCCGTCATGTTGCCCTTTCCACCACCACTCGCCTCCTGCGTTGACTTTTGACGTCGACGGCACTTTTGCCGCAGGTCCCGTGTTCACCATTTCCTCCTCGCCAGTCATTTTGGTTTTATATTTCCACCCAGACACGTTCTCTATTATACGACCTCCTCACCACTGTATTCTCTCCGCAGAGAGCTCCGTCTCACTGTATCGCCGTCGTTATGTTCCCCCCACTATGTTCCTGCGACTATGGCCACCCACTAATGTAACATCTCTATCTTCGGAACGTTACTTATTTTATATATCCAGCTGAATGCCCACCAAATGCTCCAACAATCTTGAAAAATAACCTTTTCTCAATAAATAACGTATTTATTATAAAAGACTTCTCGACTTACATTTCGTATATCAACTCAAAATTACTGAGACATTCCTCTGCTTATGGAAACTATAAACTGATTATGTTTATCTAAGCCACTACTCATTGATCATAGATACTTTTAAATCTAGTCTTCTCGACCTCTCAAAGCGTTCTGATTGTTTATTCAGACTCTTCACCATTGTGTCCCAGCTAGTGTGTCTCCACCTCTGTCTCAGACTGTCCTCTCTTCTATGTGTTTGTCACTCGGTCCCTGTCACCATGTTCTCACAAAGTTCCCGCCATCATGCCCCCGCCACTTTGCCCCCGCCACTTTGCCTCCTCCATCATATCCTTGATCCCGACACTACGCCAGCCTAAGCGATGGCGATATACCTCTCGTGACAAACTCTGTCTCACCCCCCCCCCCCCGCGCAACTGTATGTGAATGGGGGATGATGTTGCGCACCATCATGGCATCTTTTCTTTAGAAACGACATAATAAACCTTTAACAAATGGTTCTGCTGATTATGTTTTCAAAAGAGAAAGGTATAAATAATGCTGTTTAATGACTCCGTTGCAATTTTTACGTGAATAAATAACATTTACAAATTATGAAACAAGCTTCACTATTCCAACTGCTTTGGCCAATAGTCCTCTAAACTAACTTTGAGCTTATAGAAAATATCTATAATCATAGAGTTAAGGTTTAACACTTATATAAAATCATTGTTTCTCCTTGTGAGTTCGTTGGCTGGGATGA